>JAWQFJ010001501.1:25000-30910 GCA_034096865.1 Theodoxus fluviatilis | reverse complement strand
ACGGGCAGAGCCTCCGTGTGTTCGATCGCAACGCATCGCCTGAATCCTGATCCACCCCCATCACGATCGATCAAGTGATCATCAGATGGCCAGTAACCCAAGTCAGCGCGCTGATCGAATCGTGCGGCCGAAGCCTCGCTTTGATCGATAGCAACGCTTTGTCGAGATCGCGACCCGTGTCGGATATGATCGACTGGGAGACCAGGAGAAGGCCAGGAAACCGAGGCCACATGCGGATCAGATCGCACGGGCAGAGCTCCCGTGCGATCGATAGCTGTGCCCATCCCACCGAGGGATTCGTCACCGGCGCGACTTACCTCCGAAGGAGAAACCGACCGGTGCGACGCCACACTCTGGGAAGATGAAAGAAAGGCAGCTGCAGACAAATCCACCAACATGCAGCAGCCGCCTGGAGCCGCCCTAGACAGAGTGTCCGGTAAGGAAGAGGTGTCGATAGAAGGAACTTTCGCCGACACCACCACCCCCTTACACGCGGAGGAAGAGGCCGAACGAGTTATACTCGAACCCGACCTCGACCTCTTACCTGTTGAAGAGGAAGGAGGAATAGACAAACCAC
This sequence comes from Theodoxus fluviatilis, assembly GCA_034096865.1. Classification (NCBI taxonomy): domain Eukaryota; kingdom Metazoa; phylum Mollusca; class Gastropoda; order Cycloneritida; family Neritidae; genus Theodoxus; species Theodoxus fluviatilis. The sequence goes on along the minus strand of JAWQFJ010001501.1, from coordinate 30,333 downwards.
CCTTCCCCTTCGAAACAGAGCCGCGCTCGCTCACCCGCACCTTCTCCGTACCCTGAAGCGGGTGCGGAAGGCGCGCCGCCATGAAGCCAAAATGGCGAACAAAATGGCGGGCGGCCCAGCGTCAACTCGACGCAAGCCGTAGCAAGAACACGCACGCAGCACAAAACGTTGCAACCAGCGACACACGCCCACAACGTACCTAGCCGAAGCTAGCAACAACAGACAACAAATATAACTGAACCGAACCGTGCACTGAGGAAACCGGCGGGAACAGAATTTGAAGCAAAAACGAATTAACAGAAATTCGAAACAACGGCGAGGGCCGTAGAAGTATGTTGTACTTCCCCACAGCCAACGTCGCCACGGCCGTCAGCAAATCCTAGAAAGTCCGCACACAAGTGAAGACTGGAGGAAACCAAAGTACATCCATGCACTCCAGTCGAAAAGTCGAAAGTGAGGCCACGTGGCCAGTACCCTGGTATCTGAGCGCATGCGCGGGAAAAGGGAGAGTTGCCTCCCTTTCACTGGCTATGACGCTATGGATGAAGCCACTTCATTGGCTTATGGGGTGGCCACGTGGGTGGGGAAGATTTATGCAAATCTTTTTTCGAGGTGAAAGGTCATATACCTATGAGTTGTCTACTGGTCAGTATGGATAGAAAACACAGACTTTTACACACACACACACACACACACACACCACCCTGTGTATTGTGCATTACCACAATTACCATCTCTACTCACTCGAAGGTTGGGAATCTTGTGCCAGGGTTGGTTTTTACGAGGGTTGATATCGTACACCTTTTTCCTGTGCACCGCATTGATATAGAGCTCATGGCCCTGGCGGAAGTACATGATTTCATCTCCCATCTGGGGCACGTAGGGCGCCTTGCGAGGGATCACGTCCGTCAGCCATTCTGGTGGCCTGAACTCCTCTGGCACCTCTCGGATCTCTGGCACTGTCTTCCTGCCCTTCTCAGATCGTTTCTGCAAGACACCAGATTGAGTGAAGTGATGGAAAACAGACCCAATTATAATGGCAAACATGACCTAGACTAGAATGGCTGTGTGCAAGCTAGATGCTTGTCTACGACACTCTCCCACATACAAAGCCTCTTGGGTTGGCGGCCTTCCTCAGGCAGTTCAGCATGGAGAATGAAAGAAGAGGAGTTAAAGGTATCCACCACCACAGAAAGTTTACACATACATCCCATAAAGGAATATACCACTGTTGATGTCATTCCCAAACTGTCCCTAGCTGCCAGTGGCTGTGAGGGCAGGCTCTTTTACCTACCAGAACTTGTTCTAAATTTAGCGATCATGTGGAATAACAGCAGGAAGCTCTGCCACAAAGTTGTCACATGTCCACGAGGTTCAGATCAATGAGGATAAGGAGAGATATGACAGAGGCAGCAGTTGGGACTTAGAATACAGCTAAGGTCAACGACAAAAGGTAGGTGTGGTTATTGTTACCCCTCTGACTGTTTTTTTTCTGCCGACACCAACTTTTTTTCCAATCATGATGCAAAAGAAAAAGAAAAAGAAAAAATGGAGAAAAGGAAGAAATTAATGGTTAAACAATGCGCAGCATACCTCCCATCTTCCCTGCCCTACGAGAACACAGGGAATCAAGTATTAAACAAATATATTTTTTTTAATTCTGTGAAAGAGAGAGAGAGAGAGAGAGAGAGAGAGAGAGAGAGAGAGAGAGAGAGAGAGAGAGAGACAGAGAGGGAGGTCAACCCACCCCTTTTTTGTTGCCATGTTACCCTAACCAAACCTTTGTTGTTGTTTTGCCTGGAGAACAGGCAGCGAGGGAGGAGATTGGTAGTAGGGGGTGGAGACAGGCAGCGAGGGTGGAGATTGGTAGTAGGGGGTGGAGACAGGCAGCGAGGGTGGAGATTGGTAGTAGGGGGTGGAGACAGGCAGCGAGGGTGGAGATTGGTAGTAGGGGGTGGAGACAGGTAGTAGGGCACTTATGATGTTTTGCCTGGAGGACAGGCAGCGAGGGTGGAGATTGGTAGTAGGGCACTTATGTTGTTTGCCTGGAGGACTGGCAGCGAGGGAGGAGATTGATAGTAGGGCACTTATGATGTTTTGCCTGGAGGACTGGCAGCGAGGGTGGAGATTGGTAGTAGGGCACTTATGATGTTTTGCCTGGAGGACAGGCAGCGAGGGTGGAGATTGGTAGTAGGGCACTTATGATGTTTTGCCTGGAGGACAGGCAGCGAGGGTGGAGATTGGTAGTAGGGCACTTATGTTGTTTTGCCTGGAGGACAGGCAGCGAGGGAGGAGATTGGTAGTAGGGCACTTATGATGTTTTGCCTGGAGGACAGGCAGCGAGGGTGGAGATTGGTAGTAGGGGGTGGAGACAGGTAGTAGGGCACTTATGTTGTTTTGCCTGGAGGACTGGCAGCGAGGGTGGAGATAGGTAGTAGGGGGTGGAGACTGGTAGTAGGGGGTGGAGACAGGCAGCGAGGGTGGAGATTGGTAGTAGGGCACTTATGATGTTTTGCCTGGAGGACTGGCAGCGAGGGTGGAGATTGGTAGTAGGGGGTGGAGACTGGCAGCGAGGGTGGAGATTGGTAGTAGGGCACTTATGATGTTTTGCCTGGAGGACTGGCAGCGAGGGTGGAGATTGGTAGTAGGGGGTAGAGACTGGCAGCGAGGGTGGAGATTGGTAGTAGGGGGTGGAGACTGGCAGCGAGGGTGGAGATTGGTAGTAGGGCACTTATGATGTTTTGCCTGGAGGACTGGCAGCAAGGGTGGAGATTGGTAGTAGGGGGTGGAGACTGGCAGCGAGGGTGGAGATTGGTAGTAGGGCACTTATGATGTTTGCCTGGAGGACTGGCAGCGAGGGAGGAGATTGGTAGTAGGGCACTTATGTTGTTTGCCTGGAGGACTGGCAGCGAGGGTGGAGATTGGTAGTAGGGCACTTATGATGTTTTGCCTGGAGGACTGGCAGCAAGGGTGGAGATTGGTAGTAGGGGGTGGAGACAGGCAGCGAGGGTGGAGATTGGTAGTAGGGCACTTATGATGTTTTGCCTGGAGGACAGGCAGCGAGGGAGGAGATTGGTAGTAGGGGGTGGAGACAGGCAGCGAGGGTGGAGATTGGTAGTAGGGCACTTATGTTGTTTGTCTGGAGGACAGGCAGCGAGGGTGGAGATTGGTAGTAGGGGGTGGAGACAGGTAGTAGGGCACTTATGATGTTTTGCCTGGAGGACTGGCAGCGAGGGAGGAGATTGGTAGTAGGGGGTGGAGACTGGCAGCGAGGGTGGAGATTGGTAGTAGGGCACTTATGATGTTTTGCCTGGAGGACTGGCAGCGAGGGAGGAGATTGGTAGTAGGGCACTTATGTTGTTTGCCTGGAGGACTGGCAGCGAGGTTGGAGATTGGTAGTAGGGGGTGGAGATTGGTAGTAGGGCACTTATGATGTTTTGCCTGGAGGACAGGCAGCGAGGGAGGAGATTGGTAGTAGGGCACTTATGTTGTTTGCCTGGAGGACTTGCAGCGAGGGAGGAGATTGGTAGTAGGGCACTTATGATGTTTGCCTGGAGGACTGGCAGCGAGGGAGGAGATTGGTAGTAGGGCACTTATGATGTTTGCCTGGAGGACTGGCAGCGAGGGTGGAGATTGGTAGTAGGGCACTTATGTTGTTTGCCTGGAGGACTGGCAGCGAGGGTGGAGATTGGTAGTAGGGCACTTATGATGTTTTGCCTGGAGGACTGGCAGCAAGGGTGGAGATTGGTAGTAGGGGGTGGAGACAGGCAGCGAGGGTGGAGATTGGTAGTAGGGCACTTATGATGTTTTGCCTGGAGGACAGGCAGCGAGGGAGGAGATTGGTAGTAGGGGGTTGAGACAGGCAGCGAGGGTGGAGATTGGTAGTAGGGCACTTATGTTGTTTGTCTGGAGGACAGGCAGCGAGGGTGGAGCCTGGTAGTAGGGGGTGGAGACAGGTAGTAGGGCACTTATGATGTTTTGCCTGGAGGACTGGCAGCGAGGGAGGAGATTGGTAGTAGGGGGTGGATACTGGCAGCGAGGGTGGAGATTGGTAGTAGGGCACTTATGATGTTTTGCCTGGAGGACTGGCAGCAAGGGTGGAGATTGGTAGTAGGGCACTTATGTTGTTTTGCCTGGAGGACAGGCAGCAAGGGTGGAGATTGGTAGTAGGGCACTTATGTTGTTTTGCCTGGAGGACTGGCAGCGAGGGAGGAGATTGGTAGTAGGGCACTTATGTTGTTTGCCTGGAGGACTGGCAGCGAGGGTGGAGATTGGTAGTAGGGGGTGGAGATTGGTAGTAGGGCACTTATGATGTTTTGCCTGGAGGACAGGCAGCGAGGGAGGAGATTGGTAGTAGGGCACTTATGTTGTTTGCCTGGAGGACTGGCAGCGAGGGAGGAGATTGGTAGTAGGGCACTTATGTTGTTTTGCCTGGAGGACTGGCAGCGAGGGAGGAGATTGGTAGTAGGGCACTTATGTTGTTTGCCTGGAGGACTGGCAGCGAGGGTGGAGATTGGTAGTAGGGGGTGGAGATTGGTAGTAGGGCACTTATGATGTTTTGCCTGGAGGACAGGCAGCGAGGGAGGAGATTGGTAGTAGGGCACTTATGTTGTTTGCCTGGAGGACTGGCAGCGAGGGAGGAGATTGGTAGTAGGGCACTTATGTTGTTTTGCCTGGAGGACAGGCAGCGAGGGAGGAGATTGGTAGTAGGGCACTTATGTTGTTTTGCCTGGAGGACTTGCAGCGAGGGAGGAGATTGGTAGTAGGGCACTTATGTTGTTTGCCTGGAGGACTGGCAGCGAGGGAGGAGATTGGTAGTAGGGCACTTATGTTGTTTGCCTGGAGGACTGGCAGCGAGGGTGGAGATTGGTAGTAGGGCACTTATGTTGTTTTGCCTGGAGGACAGGCAGCGAGGGTGGAGATTGGTAGTAGGGCACTTATGTTGTTTTGCCTGGAGGACTGGCAGCGAGGGAGGAGATTGGTAGTAAGGCACTTATGATGTTTTGCCTGGAGGACTGGCAGCATGGGTGGAGATTGGTAGTAGGGCACTTATGTTGTTTTGCCTGGAGGACTGGCAGCGAGGGTGGAGATTGGTAATAGGGCACTTATGTTGTTTTGCCTGGAGGACTGGCAGCGAGGGTGGAGATTGGTAGTAGGGCACTTATGTTGTTTTGCCTGGAGGACTGGCAGTGAGGGAGGAGATTGGTAGTAAGGCACTTATGATGTTTTGCCTGGAGGACTGGCAGCGAGGGTGGAGATTGGTAGTAGGGGGTGGAGACTGGCAGCGAGGGTGGAGATTGGTAGTAGGGCACTTATGTTGTTTGCCTGGAGGA
>JAWQFJ010001501.1:0-22500 GCA_034096865.1 Theodoxus fluviatilis | reverse complement strand
GAGATGTTAAACTAGAGAGCAAACCTGAGGCTTTCCTGGGTGGCAAGGAGTGCTTTTAGAAAGGTAGTTAGGGTGGAGCTTGGTGTTACAGGTCATTACATATAAATTTAAACACACACACACACTGTCCTCTTTAGCAAGTCAATTTTGTTCTGCACACACTGACAAGCACCTCATGGGCTTAATCTTAGCAAGTCCCAAAAGGACTGTTGGCATACCACAAAGTTAAAGTGGGTAGAAAATGGGAACGTAGTGAGTTCAAGGGATATGGCCGTTTTCATGTTGTCTTCCAACAAACGCACCCATCCACACCTTAACAAAAGAAGCACCATGGCTTATTCCATCCTGCATGGCCTCCCACAAAGGGTCTGCAGAAGCGTACAGCCGTCCAGGGAACCAAACACAGTTGCTGGCTTATTTTCACATACAATTGATAAGACATGAAGGTGACCTCCGGTCAATGATAAGTTCTTTTCAGAAATCCATCCTCTGGTATCTCACAATACATTATATTTATATTTCAACCACAAAAATTCACTGGAAATCTGATCTTCAACTGCAAATTTTCAAAATGGCTGTATCACACAATCAAGACCTTAAATTCAGTGCAAAATGGGCTAGGAATATTTCACAGAAACAAAGGGTTTTAAGCTCAGACTAGTATCTAATTTTTATCCCTCCAGGTTTACTGGAGGTCCTACAGACTTTATCTGTGTGTGTGTGTGTGTGTGTGTCTGTCTGTCTGTCCCGACTCAACGGCTGATTTCTCAAAAACTACTGGACAGATTTCCTTGACATTTTGCACACTAACTGGAAGTTAGGTCCGATTGAATGTATCAAATTTTCAGAATCGAGGCTTGAAGAGAAAGTGGTTTTTTAAGGTCGTACACTCGACATCGCCTCCCCAAATGCTCCATTCATGGAATGGCCAAATTGTGAAATGTGTGGCGTCATCAACAACGTGACGTCATTTGCGAGTAGAGTTTTGAGGATAATGAATTTCGAGAACATTGGTGAAAGGATAAAGAAGGATTTTTTACGATGCAAGTAGTCAATTGATGGAATGGCGACCCACTCCACAGCCACGCCCCTTTCTCGCTCTATCTCGCGTGGTAACAGATGCAGGCAGCAAAATGGCTTCCACATGAACGCAGATTCGTTGCGTTGTATTCCGGACATCATTTGTGTCTCATTTTTGCCAGACAGTGAGAAGATTTCTCAGACTGTGATAGGCAGGGGTATGAATAAATACTACTCATTGCCCTCCAGGTTTACTGGAGGTCCTACAGACTTTATCCCTCCAGGTTTACTGGAGGTCCTACAGACTTTATCTGTCTGTCTGTCCCGTCTTCACGGCTAATTTCTCAAAAACTACTGGACGGATTTCCTTGACATTTTGCACGCACACTAACTGGAAGTTAGGTCCGATTGAATGTATCAAATTTTCAGAATCGAGGTTTGAAAAAAGTTACTTTTTACGACATACATTGCAAAGAAAACGCTACAAGAGTCCAAATGCAAAATGCGTGATGTAATCATTTGACGTGGAATAACGTGACGTAATTTCGAGGAGATTTAATTTCGAGAACATTGGTGAAGGAGAGAGAAGGATTTTTTTACGATGTGGGTCGTTTCGTATCCTGGACTTTTCGTACCTAGTTTAGAAGCTATGATGAGTGACATTATCGCAATAAGAAAATTGCGCTAAGACCCTATAGAAGGCAACACATTACGATGGGGCGTTCAAAAGGCTTCACGGCCTATATATAGCCTCTCAACTACTACTACTACTACTACTATGAATAAATACTATTCATGTCCCTCCAAGTTTACTGGAGGTCCTACAGACTTTTAAATTTATGATTGCTTTACAAACACGTAGTACCGTTAATTGCCGAATGGCTCAGATGGTTAAAGCGTTGGACTATTGTAACGTTAGGTCATGTGTGAACGGGTTCGAATCCACGCTGAAACTTTTTCCCCCCTCTTTTTTCGAGAGGTTGCTGGTTCGAACCTGACCTGTTTTATTGGTTTTTTGTGTGTGTTTCCCCCCCCTTTTCTCAAGAGGTTGCGGGTTCGAACCCGATCTTTTTTTTGGGTGCCAAAACCTGGAGGTTCAGCGCCAGCGGTTTTTCTTTCTGTCAAAATCCCAATTTCCAAATGTTTGATTCTTACACTGGATTTTCTCAGATGGCCTCACAATTATCCCTCCAGGTTTACTGGAGGTCCTCACAGCTTTATCTGTCTGTGTGTGTGTGTGTCTGTCCGTCAGTCCCGACTTAACGGCTGATATCTCATAAACTACTGGACGGATTTCCTTGACATTGTGCACACTTACTGGAAGTTAGGTCTGATTGAATGTATCAAATTTTCAGAATTGAGGTTTGAAAAGAAAGTGACTTTTTGTACGTTTTGGTGTTGCAAAGAAGGCAAGGGACGGAATTCTGTCCCGACTCAAGGGAAGTTTTGGCATGTGTGACGTGATCATATGACGTCGAATAACGTGATGTAATTTCGAGGAGATTGGACATTGGTGAAGGAGAAAGAAGGATTTTTTCCCCTCCAGGTTTACTGGAGGTCCTCACAGCTTTCTGGATTAGCTCACTCGGTAGCGCATCGAATATTTGTTTTCCGCTGGGACATGCTTGGTTGTAGGAGATGCGCGTACGGGTTCGAATCCGCACAAAAGCTTCTTTTTAAAAAATGTGTGTATGGTATTTGAGAGAGAGAGAGAGAGAGAGAGAGAGAGAGAGAGAGAGAGAGAGAGAGAGAGAGCCACCCCACCCCTTGTTGTACACCTGAAAGGTTGCGGGTTCGAACCTTAACCCCCCTCCCCCCTTTTCTCGAGGTTGCGAGTTCGAACCCAATCTTTTTATATATATATATATTTTTAATGCCAAAACATGGAAGTTCAGCGCCAGCGGTTTTTATTCCAAGTGCACACTGAGAAAAGGGGGCACGACAACCTCACCTCCTCTGTGTCGTAGAGCGCGCGGTGCACAAGTCGGTTGATCCCTGTCTCCTCATTCTGCAGGGTGGAGTGGGAAGCCTCGGGTCGTGCTTTGCTGGCGGCCTTGCGTTGCAAGTTTTGCACAGCCTCAATGTCCTGCAAGGTCAAACAACACTCTCACACTGGTGGCCTACCTTCCAGGCATGACAGTCAGGTACGTGGCCCCGCACCATGGAGTGGTCACACTGTGCTCCATGCAAAATCCACCTAGAGCCCATTTTGGTGGGTAGGAGGTCATGCTGTAGATTTTGAGATAGATCTCTACAGTAATCTTACCTGTGACCATTTTTAAAAAAAACATTATCTGAAGATTTCTGTCACACACACCAAAAAACAGTCTTTATTTGACTGAGCTTTCATGATTGTTGTCAAAGCTCTGACTTATGAGGATAGAATTTGCTCCAAATCACCTGAATCAAAATGGATTTCTCTATCTAAGAAGGTAACGATTCTTCTTTCAGAAAGGCTATGTTACTTGAAATTGACCAAAGGCACAATGTGACTGGTGGGTGGGGGGCCACAACATCACTGCAAAGACCCATGCACAAACCAAGGGACTCATTTCCAAACTCCAGAGAGGGCCTCTGAATGACGGGCTGCAAACAGACTTGTGATCAACCTGCTGCAGGCACCAAACATTGTTGCGATACTCCAGTCCCGCCCAGCATCCAGTTGGGAAGGAATTGCACAATCATAAATACAGTCACTAAGGCAAGGGATTGCACAATCATAAATACAGTCACTAAGGCATGATGCCTCGGTTCTCCCAAGCAACACGCCAAGACAGTTAGTGCCCACTTATTCTGGGAGAGACAAACTGACACAAAAAATTAAGACTGCAGACTCAAGTCTTCTACAGACAAATCCTACAAGCCCAAAACCTACTCCAGTACATCTCCATTCATGCCATCCTGCGCGCGCACACACACACACATGCAAGCATATACACAAGCAATGAAAAAATGAACAAATGAATGGATGGATGCATGAATGAATGAATTAATGCATGAAGAATGAAGTAAATAATCATATGACTAAATTAATCAATGAAGTAATTTATGAGGAAATAAACAGATGAGTAAATTATTATGAAAATAAATCATGTATAACTAAGGGGTCTTAGAAAAAGTTCTGAAGTGATTGAAAGGATGTTGAGGAAATAGATGCTAAAATAAACAAACCACCCCACTAAACAAACCAAACCAAATTCATTCTTTTATATCTACCTAGAGACAAATCTGGAACTAACTCTTGAAGAAGAAGAAGAAGAAGAAGAAGAAGAAGAAGAAGAAGAAGAAGAAGAAGAAGAAGAAGAAGAAGAAGAAGAAGAAGAAGAAGAAGAAAAGACGGAATATCAAACTGACATATTTACACCCCACCCCAATTTGATTTAATTACACAACCAATAACCATGAACAGCCATAAGGATGAGTGTCAGATTGGCAAAGGTGGGACATGATGGGTGAAGGTCACATCCTTCATCAACCCCTTCTTATTTCCCATAAGCACATTATCAGTGCCACTCTTCAGGCCCATGGCAGTTTGTGGAGGGATACAACCAGCAATACCATGTACACGTGTACTAGGGATACAACCAGCAATACCATGTACACGTGTACTAGGGATACAACCAGCAATACCATGTACACGTGTACTAGGGACACAACCAGCAATACCATGTACACGTGTACTAGGGACACAACCAGCAATACCATACATGTACACGTGTACTAGGGATACAACCAGCAATACCATGTACACGTGTACTAGGGATACAACCAGCAATACCATGTACACGTGTACTAGGGATACAACCAGCAATACCATGTACACGTGTACTAGGGATACAACCAGCAATACCATGTACACATGTACTAGGGATACAACCAGCAATACCATGTACACGTGTACTAAGTCAGGGTCAAAAGCAGACAGAGACAGAAAGAAAAGCCCAAAGCTTCTCTCCTTCAGGCCTGCAAAGATTCAGCAGGTATTGCCAAATGCCTTACTTCCGTTGAATAATGGAACATCTTCATTTGGTCAACTATCTTGTGCTGCAAGGCCTGTTGGGAAGAAATACAACAAAGTGTATACAAAAAGTGTGGTTGTGATGACCCAAGGGTCATTTATTTACCCTTATTATTTTATTAAATTCACTGCAAACCCAAGAAAGTAGATACAGAATCTTATCATGATCCTTGCAAGAAAAACAGAAAGAATAAAGCTTGCAGGAATATCAAAGAACAACCAGAAACATTTTGCCTGAGAGATTCTTAGAAATCTTTCATATCCAAACTGTCATTTCCAATCAAGCCATGGACAGCACTTGAAGGATTTAATGAAATCAAGCCCTTACTCTGACATGCAGAGAATGCATCACTGACAGCACTTGAAGGATTTAATGAAATCAAGCCTTTACTCTGACATGCAGAGAATGCATCACTGACAGCACTTGAAGGATTTAATTAAATCAAGCCTTTACTCTGACATGCAGAGAATGCATCACCGACAATACAGGGCATAAGAAATTGATTCTTGAACTGAGAATTTTCCTTTTCATTAAGCACAGGAACCAGTTAACCTGTTCTACAATTTTCAAGAGCTGGTACTGAGGTATAATGATAACCATTTCATTCAAAAGAATCCAGCAAGAACAGAGTTAGTGGGGTCAGTACTGTTGATTAGTGGTACAATTTGCACAGTCAGTCTCACAGAATGCTGTTAGCAAATTTATCCTCCACCGTGACTCATGGCAGTGATAACTTGGCCACGACAACAGAATCTGTTTGAGACTTCAGGTGCTCCCTGGCAAGAGTGTGGATGTTTGTCAGTCGTCAGCTCAAGTGACCATGGGTGCCTTTGTTAGGGGTAGAATCTCGAGGGCTAGGCGATGCCTATGTTTCTTGCTCATAAGCCACAGGTGCGTCTTGCTGCTCTCACTTAGCCATTGAGGCGAGCCACTTGCCTAACAAATGCACCCCGTGCTTGTGGTCTCGACTTTTTGCCAAGACCCTGCACTGTTTTGACTCAGACTCCATTAGTTCATCTATGAGGTCATCTGTGAGGTCATTTCAATTCACATGTGAGGTCATAGGTGAGGCCATGTGCAAGGCCATGTGCAAGGCCTTCTGCAAGGTCATGTGTGAGGTCAAGTGCAAGGCCATCTGCAAGGTCATAGGTGAGGTCATATGTGAGGAGTGGAAGAAACACCCTCCTCTCCTGTGGAAATTGAACAAAGCCGAGTCACTGCAGGCATAGACAAGATCACCTGACAGTGACAGCACAGATGACCAGTAGACAAACTCCAGCACAAGAGGACCCTGTAGGAACTATGGGCTTTGCAGCAGAACTGCACAAACCCATCAACAGCATCATCGTCGCTGCCAACGTCATCACCATCACGACATTTCATCACCCCTATCTGATGTACAATGCCCCACATTGCTGTACTGTGTCACCCCTCCCATTCCACCCACAGTAGAGCGTGGGAAAATCAAACTGGTCCACTTGCAGAAATACAGTGATGTGGCCATGATGGATGCATGATTTGCATGATGATGATGTATGAATGATAGGGTATGTGTGAAACACCCTTCATTTAAACACAAACAGTGATGTGGCCATGATGGATGCATGATTTGCATGATGATGATGCATGAATGAAAGGGTATGTGTGAAACACCCTTCGTTTAACACAGTAAGTGTGAAACACCCTTCATTTAACACAGTAAGTGTGAAACACCCTTCATTTAAACACAAACGGACCCCAAGGATCGCTGGAGGTGTTGGAATTCCTGGTTTCACGATGAGGCAAACATTTCAGGCACAGCCCTTCCTCAGTGTAGCCAAGAGCAATGATGAGGGGCAATAAATGCTTGTGTCACAGAACACCATCACAGCTGCTGCCTACTTATTGCCCCATACATTTGCTCTAGCCTAAACTGAGGAAGGGCTGCCCCCAAAACGTTTGCGCTGCCAGGGATTCCGACACTTCCACGGATACCTGCCAATCTTCTTCACTTCCGCCCACCAGACATCTAACTCCTCTTTCCCCTTCTCTTGGCTGCAGAAGCCTGCCAACACTGGACAGCCTCGTCTTGGTGTCTTGGCAAAAAACAATGACTGTCTCATGTTTTTTTTCCCCTTTCAAAAACTGTTGTCGCTGAAAGGATTTTCCCCCCACTGAAATGTGATCTTGGTTCCTGCAGAAATACTCAATTTCACGAAGTGGGAGCCCACGCCTTGTGATCATTTCTTGTTTGGTCTTCACCAATCCAGCACTCCATCTTCCACCCTCACTGCATTTGATTGGCCACTACACACATGGCTGATTGATAATGGCCACAACTTCACACTTTATCTTACAACGCACATGTAGGCCTGGCAAAGCTGCATGTTCTCAACATCAGGGCTACCTCTGACAAAATTTTAAACTCCCTGAAAATCTAGGGTGGACACAGACAGGCAGTTAACAATGAACATAAACATGCGTAGTGAGTAACAAGGACAGCACCAACACCCACAGAATGGCAGTCACAGTAAAGATGATGTGTTAAAAGCAAGGAGGGAAAAAAGAGAGAAAAGAGAACAGTCTTCCCAAGTCTCTAAACCTACCATATGCTCCACAGGTAATCCCCCATAACACTTTTAATGTCAAACAAAATACATATTACCATCACAATACAAAAAAAGTTATTGAAGATCAGCAAATGGATGGATGGATGGTGTTTTATGGCCTATCAGCCTTTGTAGGTTATATAAGGCCATTAAGCATGAAAATCACTTGAACAGTATAGAGTAAATGCAAATAAAGTCATGGTGTCCCTAGTTATTCACCTCTTACGAATCGCGTAGGGAGACACGGTGGGTCAATTCTTACCCTGAACCCACAGGGGAATGAAGATCAGCAAAGGCTACTTTACTGAAATAGCCTCCCATGACTGAAAAAAAGAACTGTTTCATAAAGAGATATGTGACCAGCCACGACAAAACCAGTGCTAAGTCATTTTGTTGACAAAATAGGGTTTTAATACTTTTGAATTCTGCATTCATTTCTGTTTGTTTTGATATAAGAATGAACAGTGTGAGTTTATTAGAACAGGAGTTACAGGCATTTCAAGTTGGGTACTGAAGCAGCGGTCATTTTGAACAAACGGTCTCAAAAGATTTACCCTCTTCAGACATTAAACACCTTAGCAATGGTATTTCAAACTCCGTTTCCAAAAATAGCTGACCTAATCTTTCTTCGACATCCACAGAGCTGCCTTTATAACGGTATTATAACATGAAGGGTTCTGCAAGGGTTTAGATGTGTTTATTGCGGCTAAATGAGGCAATTAACGCTAATTACAGGGAGCTTTTGAAACAATACATAACACAAACGTCTTTATTTTATCATCAAAATATAATTCTTCAAAATGTTTCCTTTACTGGCATGATAGTTTGAACTATGTAGAATCTATTTTTATCAAAAAATGAAAATCACCCAGATTGACCCTCTCTGCCTTTTCTCAGACTTAGCGCAAGAGAGGGCCGTGCGACTTAGCACTGGTTTTGTCGTGGCTGGTCACATATGCTTATTTACCCCTGTAGCAGACAACCAAACACATAAGCAGACACATATGCACACACATACAGTCACACCCATGGTGAGCCAGATCTAGCCATACGGTGGGAGGTTGAGAGTGCATAAGATGCATGGGGCGGGCTGGAAATGAAAAATGAAACAATGGGCCACGGTGCATAGACACAAGGGCTTGTGAGGTATAGACAACATCTGACTGCCTTTAAATCCGCTTTCATCATGTTGGCACATGCTGACACCGGCCTATTCCTTCTCAAGATCTTGCAATGACGCCCAATGAGCATAGCTGCAGGCAGCCCCTATGAAGGTGCTTGCCCCAAAGACAGAATCATGACACTTCACCTTTCGCTTCTTGCTGAGCTCCCTTTCTGCGTAGGCCTGGCGTGTCTCTTCACTCTTCCTGCAACACAGAACCCAATCATGCATCACCTCTTGCCTTCACAGACACCAGGCATGCATGCATGAAAACACACACATGCCCACACATACTCATATTCATAAGCAATTCCATAGATTCCCTATGAAAGTTAGCTCCATGGAACTTTACATGGGTAGAAATCTCTTCATTGTTGCCCTAATGGGTTCCAGGAAAAGTTCCACTTCAAGGACACGTGGACATGCTCGCATGCAACATGTGTGCACGCACGCACGAACACACACACTGTATACCACTGTTTCCTACAAAGACAATTTGTTACCATTTATGCACACACAATACATGGTTCATCTCAATCATTTCATTGAGAATGAATAAGCTATGAATTAATGCAAGCACAATCTATCTTCAGCCTTAAAAGCTTGGCACCAATGAAATGTCCATCTATGAACAACAGATTTAAACAAGAAGGGCAAAGCCCATACGACTCACATGCTTGACCTTGACCTTTATATGACCTTGACCTTCAGGTGACCTTCAAGGTCAAGGTCAAACAACTAAACCTACCAATGACATCATACACAAAGAAATGCTTTACACATTTTTCCTACCAAAATACATGTGACCTTGACCCAAGGTCAAGGTCATCCAAGGTCATGCAACACAAAGCTGTTAATTCAAGACATAGGAAGCACAATGGTGCTTATTGGCACTTTCTACCATGAGATATAGTCACTTTTAGTGGTTCACTACCCCATTTTGGTCACATTTCATAAGGGTCAAAGTGACCTTGACCTTGATGATATGTGACCAAATGTGTCACATGATGAAAGTGTAACATGTGCCCCACATAATTATTAAGTTTGAAACAGTTATCTTCCATAGTTCAGGGTCAAGGTCACTTCAAAATATGTATACAATCCAACTTTGAACAGCTCCTGTGACCTTGACCTTGAAGCAAGGTCAACCAAACTGGTATCAAAAGATAGGGCTTGCTTTGACCTATATACCACTTGTAGCTAAGGTCGCCATTCTCAATAACGTGGGAGAAAATTGGGAAAATGTGAAAAATGACTGTTTTTGAGACCACATTTATGGCTCCTGTGACCTTGACCTTGAAGCAAGGTCAAGTCACTATGTATGTTTTTTGAGGCCTTGTCATCATACACCATCATGCCACATTTGGTGTTGATAGACTTAATAGTCTCCGAGAAAAATCCAACGTTTAAGTTTTTTACGGACGCCCGGACGGACGGACGGACGGACGCCCGGACGACACGGCTCAGTACATAGACTCACTTTTGCTTCGCATGTGAGTCAAAAAAGACAGGAGTGTGGAACACTTTAGTGCACAGACCATGTGAAACATTCCTGTATATTGAGGATGTGAAACATTCATAGGAGCACATAGAGAGGTGCATAACACTCAGATGGTGAACACTCACTGGAGTGCCATGAGTGTATAACACTCAGTGAAGTGCATTGGGGGTGGGTGCAAAACACTGATTGGGAGCATGAAACACTGCAGTGCACAGGGAATAAGAAACATTCATTGGGGGTGTAACTCACTGGAGTTCCTAGGGAATGAGCAACTCACTGGAGTGCATTGGGAGAGATCAAGGCTTACTGGAGTGCACAGGGATGGTGAAACACGCGAGAACATAGGGACTGTGACACACGCGAGCACATAGGGACTGTGAAACACGCGAGTACATAGGGACTAAAACATGCGAATACTCAGGGATCATGAAACACTTGAGTACATAGGGACTGTGAAACATGAGAGTACACAGGGATCATGAAACACTTACTTGAGTACATAGGGGTTCAGGGGTTTCACCACCACATTCTTTCCAAGGGAAGCAAGGTCTTTCTTTGTGATCTGCTGCGCCATGTTTCCCAGCGACTGTCTCACCCCCTCCATCTCACCATTCCTCCATATCCCCATGAGTCCTGGAAAGTCAAAAGAAATACACACTAACATGCGTGCCTGCTCACATGACAAGACACTAGGGTGATCTACTATATAAGAAAATTCAAAGCCAAATGAAAGTCCCAGCTCTGGTCATGGTAATTAAGAGCAAATTTTTTTTGCATAATATTCCGCTACACCCAGGAAGATAGAGCTAGAGCCCCACTCATATTTGCCAACAAACCACTCACCTAATACCACATCCCACCCAAGGAACTCCACCACATGCATCTACAGAGAGAGAGAGATAGAGAGAGATAGAGAGAGAGAGAGAGAGAGAGAGAGAGAGAGAGAGAGAGAGAGAGAGAGAGAGAGAGAGAGAGAGAGAGAGAGAGAGAGAGAGAGAGAGAGAGAGAAAGAGAGAGAGACCGAGAGAGAGACCGAGAGACAGAGAGAGACAGAGAGGCGGTAGGGAGGGACAGACTGACACATGGAGACAGACAGAGCTTGAGATTCAAGCAGATATTCTCACAGTGTAGCAGCCAGACCTGCCAACCCACCATCATGCCAAAGAGCATTCTAGTAAACTAGAGATTTCGCCTACCGGCAAAAGTATCTCTAGCACAGTTCACATCACGTGATGGAAGGTTTTTGGGCAATTTATGCAAGCGGAGGTCACACGAGAGGCTTGTGGGATAGCCGATGTGCTCCCTGATAAACGCCGTTAAAGTAGTTCTAAGACTATTTCGCACAAAACTCTTAACTTACTCTTGTTGAGACAACAAACAAGCATTTATTCGATACAATAAAATGTTTGTGTTGAAATGGAACCAAGTTTTTACATCTGAATGATTTCTGTAAAAAGTGGAGAGAAAAATAGTATCAGAACGAACTATTTTTGGCGCAAGGCTGTAATGCCAAGGGTCAAGCCTATTACGCATTCATTGCGAACTGTGCCAGTCAATACTACTGACTCGGGTTTACAGAATGGCCAAAGAGTAGCATCCAGAGCTATTTGGAGTAGCATTGAAGAAATAGGCGTAGCGGAGGTTAGGGGGGGGGGGGGGGGGGAAAGAGGTAAGGCTGTGAAGGCGGCGTGATACGCTGAACCGGCGGCGTGAAAGTTGGGGGGGGGGGGGAAAGAAGAGGTAAGGCTGTGAAGGCGGCGCGATACGCTGAACCGGCGGCGTGAAAGCGGGGGTGGGGTGGGGTGGGGGTGGGGGGTGGGGTGGTGGTGGTGAAGAGGTAAGGCTGTGAAGGCGGCGGGATACGCTGAACCGGCGGCGTGAAAGCGGGGGGTGGGGGTCTCCGTCACGGTCAAAAGTTCAAGCATGCGGGAAAAGCGTAGTTTTTACGGATGAGCGTAGCAAGCATGTCCAAAGCGTAGCATGCTACGCCTAAAGCGTAGCACTTGGCAGGTCTGAGCAGCAGCCCACAAGACAGAAGCTGCAGTCAGGCAGCAGAGAAAGACAGGACAAAGAAAGGAGGCTGTGTGCCACTCACCCTGGTTGGGCCTGGGTGCCTGGCCATTGCCCAGGTTGTTGGCTGCCAGACCATTGGGCTGCTGCTGGTAGTCGTGCTCCCGTAGGAGGCGCTCGATCTCATCGTCGATGCTTCGTCGGTCATGGGGCCTCATCGCTTCCCCGCGGTCCTCCAGCAAGCGGAAGTCCACGATCTCTGACTGACCTGCAGGGGATGGAAATGGGCGCCTTTACCAAGGCTTTAAGAATGACTGGAACATGAAGTCCAACCCACACGCTCATTTGCAACAATGATGCCCCAAGGATGTGACAAACTGTTCATTGGAAGTAATCGCTGACATCGGCAACTGGAAGACGGGAACAACTTCTGACACAAACTCTATGGCTTCATCCACAGCATGCATTTATCATGGCATTTGTAAGCTTACACCACAATTTTCAGTCAGGCTGACAGGCATCTGGCTGAGCAGTCCTCTGTATGCAAAAGAGATATCTATATCAATAGCATGTGCATCCTTCTATTCTCTCCTATTAAACACAACCATACACATCTATATCCACACCCATCCCCACCTATCCTCATCCAATATCCACCATAAGCAGACCCCAGTCCCACATCCATTTCACACACATGACCATCTACACACAACCAGGCTCAATGGTAAACTTTTTTTTTAAAGTAGATTTTCCCACCACAACGTTTTTCACTTGCTTTGATACTAATCCCAGAAAGAGCAGCATACACATCACACACTATCGGGTATTCCTTTCTTACCTTCATTGCTAAGCCACAGAAAACAACCCAGAACATGACCCTGTGAGGACCTTGCTGGGCACAGCTCAAAGTCCAGTTCAGTTACCGTGTCCTCCATGGTCACACACAGCAAATCCAATCTCACCCAACCCCCAAAATGCAAATCCCAGCAAATCCAATCCCACCCCACCCCAAAAATGCAAATCCCAGCAAATCCAATCCCACCCCTCCCCCAAAATGCAAATCCCAGCAAATCCAATCCCACCCCACCCCCAAAATGCAAATCCCAGCAAGTCCAATTCCACCCCACCCCGAAAATGCAAATCCCAGCAAGTCTAATCCCACCCCACCCCCACCCACCTTCATCATTGACTGCCACATGTGGGATCAGCTGGTCGTCCTTGCAGCGCTCGCGGCCTGGCACCAGGCGCTGCAGGGGAGGGGGGTAGGGGTTGCCGTCAATGTCCACCAGGAAGGGGGGCGGCAGCTCATGGGGGGGTCGATCTGTCTGCTCGTCGATGGGTGCCCCAGACGCGCCCCAATACAGAGGCCTGTAGTCCGTGTGGAAGAAGAGCTCTTTGGGGATCTGGGAATGAGTGAATAAATAAATGAATGAATGAATGACTGAGCAAGTAAAGGTATCAGTGTGGTTGACTCTCAGTGGCTCTCAAACATGGATATTTGCAGTTGGTTTTAAAAAATGGCCAAAATGAACACACCTCATGTCTCCTTCGTGAACTGTGAAGGAAATAATCATGGGTAGCTGTAGAGAGAGAGGGCAAATGTATTCAAACTTGCTTTACAAAACAGTCACTTCTTTCAAGTTGTTCCTGAACAGTACTTGAGTGTCCAATCATTAACAAGGACATGGATCCCAATCAAAGGCACGCTCACCCTGGTGTACTGCTCGTTGCTCCCGAAGCCAAAGTAAAGCACATGGCCATGGGAATCCGTGGCAGCAATGGACTGGCCATCAGGGGCAAACTTCAGGTCAAAGACTGCTCCGTGACCCTGACCTTCAATCTGTGGAGAACAGTCGATGAGCCATGTAGGAAAGCAAGAAATGAAGTCTTGGAATTAGTTAACAGCCTCTAGGGGTGGGCAATTTCCATCATTCTTGAAACATGTGGCTTTTTCGCAAATCTCAGGCCGGGGATAAGCACACTATTGTGACTGGTGAGGTCTCCCCTAGAGTGACCCCATGGAAAACAATGCTCTTGTAGCCTGAAACAAGGCCACAGGGCGGTGTAACACTAACAGTCTACATTAGTCTCCATGCTAACATGACACACAGATGTTAGGGCAAAAGCATATGGTTCATTGCAGCCTTGATGACTAGGAAATAATTATATGTCAATTCATGATCAACGGAAAAGAATGATAGAACTCGTCTGTCCTTCAAAGAACATGCATATGGCAAGGAGGACAGTTCCTCTAAGCATCCCTCTGTGTCCATGTCACTTTGACCATGTCTGTCCACTGGTATTCCGCTGCAGTCTGTCACCTTGCCTATGCTTGCTGCTCCACGCCTGCAGACCAGGCACACTTCCTTCAAGCACAGTAGGCAGGCTTCAGCTGATGGCAGGAAGACCATCGCCATTCTTGAATTGGGCTGTGCCCTCTTCCAACAACCAAAAGCACCGGTGACAGCAAGCTTACCGAGTTGGAGAAGCGTTTGATCTCCTTGCCCTGGAAGATGTCCCAGATGATGACCAGGCCATCGTGGCCAGCCGACACCACGATGCGGGGATCCACTGGGCTGGCTTCCAGAACAAACGCCTCATCAGAGTGGCCCTGCAGTGCGAGGCAGAGCAGAGAACATGGAAAGTGCACATGAAGACAGTCACTGCAAAAGGCACCACGCTGGTCATGCTACACTACATGTCAAGGCAGACCCAAGGAAAGGAGAGGAAATATCTTGGCAGGAAATGGACAGGTACCTAACTAGTGTCACCTTATGTGCAGTAGGCAGTTCACAGAGCAACCATTACATTTCATGGACAGTAGCTGCTACTTGATAATTCTCTTCTCAGCTGAAACCCACAGAGCCACAGAGCCTGCTCCAGTGGCTCAGCCAAGCAGCCGGTGCCACCCAGGGATATCTATGTATTGGGCAACCTCACTGCCCGCTAGAATACTGGTGCTTGAGCCAGTGCCAGGTCACATCATTCCTGTCAGGAATCTGGGAGGTCAGAATATTAATCTAGGATAGTTGTCTGAACTAGGAGATGTGCCATGAGGTGAACGTTTTTCTACATGCAGGAAGCTGTTCATAGAGAAGCACTCTATCATCACCACAATAGTAGAATGCAGCTTGATGAGTATTGAGTATGAAACTTCCTGGGAAGATGGCTGGCTGACAGTCTTCAGAGGAACTATCCTTCTGTAGATAGATTTGGGGGTTTTTTGGGGGGTGGGTGGGTGTGGTGGGCAGTAGATTTCAACTTTAAAGGGCATTATTGCATTTGCATTTAACCGAGAACTGTTCCATCGTCTTGGCATGAGCATGGCTAATATGCAGGCTCTCTCTGGGGCAAGTCCTTGTCAACAGGGCAGCCTTGGTAGCAAGTCAACGGTGAAGAACTCTGGGTGGGTTCAACTCACCGTGAGCATGTGAAGCAGCTGACCAGACTGAGGGTCCCACACTTTCAGACTGCAGTCGCTGACAGCTGTGATGACCCGCGTGTCATCCATGTTCCAGCTGACCATGGTCACCATGTAAACTTTCTTTTTGGTTTCCTCAGTCTCACTTAAGCCTGCTCCATTGGGCCTGATACACACAGTGAGATAAAATGATGTCACACAGCGAGATAAAATGTCACACAGTGAGATAAAATGATGTCACACAGTGAGATAAAATGATGTCACACAGTGAGATAAAATGATGTCACACTGTGAGATAAAATGATGTCACACTGTGAGATAAAATGATGTCACACTGTGAGATAAAATGATGTCACACAGTGAGATAAAATGATGTCACACAGTGAGATAAAATGATGTCACACAGTGAGATAAAATGTTGTCACACAGTGAGATAAAATGATGTCACACAGCGAGATAAAATGATGTCACACAGCGAGATAAAATGATGTCACACGGTGAGATAAAATGATGTCACACGGTGAGATAAAATGATGTCACACCCTGAGATAAAATGTCACACAGTGAGATAAAATGATGTCACACAGTGAGATAAAATGTCACACAGTGAGATAAAATGATGTCACACAGAGAGATAAAATGATGTCACACAGCGAGATAAAATGATGTCACACAGGGAGATAAAATGATGTCACACAGTGAGATAAAATGATGTCACACAGAGATAAAATGATGTCACACAGCGAGATAAAATGATGTCACACAGTGAGATAAAAGGATTTCAACAGCCTGCCAGAAACACAGCATGATGTCAGGACAGATTCCTAGACAGACATAGCAGGACGGAAGGATGCAAATTTCTACAGTAGGTCAGACACAAAGCAAGATAAGTGCACACATCCACACACACAAACAAACATTTACACTTGCATACATGGAGACACACTAACAAACATTCACACTAACAAACATTCACACTTGCATGCACAGAGACATACACATACACTCACACACACACACATACACACACACACATGCAGGCACACATACACTCACACACACAACTACACACATACACACACACACATGCAGGCACACATACACTCACACACACAACTACACACACACACACACACATACACACACACACACACACACATACACTCACACACACACACACACACACATACACTCACACACACACACACACACACATACACTCACACACACACACACACACACACACACACACACACACACACACACACACACACACACACACACACACACACACACACACACACACACACACACACATACACACACACACATGCAGGCAAAGCAAGGCCAGGCAAGCCAAGCCACGAAGATAAAAAACAAACACAAGAGCAAGAGAAGAGATGGCAGCGAAAGGATCAAGGCAGGCAAAAGAACATACCCTTGGGGCCGGGTGGCCATGTTGAGGGGGATAGCTTTCCAGTCTCCATTTTCGCAACGCCAGAGGCGCGCAGTGCCATCCTTGCTGCCGCTCAGGAAGTGATCGGACAAGTTGCTGTATGCAATGCTGTCTACTCGGTCCTGCGGTCAACACAAACAAGCATGTTATGTCTGGCTTTACTAACCGAGACTTGAACGCACACAACCTACTTCAAATATGCACCAAAACAAATGTTCTTCACCATGGCTCAGATTGTCATCGAGTCAAGCCAGAGTACTCAGTCCTGCCTCACAAGTGCATTAAGCACACACTGTCAGAAAAGGAGATACTCTTTTGACTTGCCATAGCCACACCACATGTACGATTCTAGTCTCCAGGGCATGAGAAATGAACCAATGAAGATTAATGTCTTTCCCCTTCGTAGGCCGTGAAAAGCCATCAACTAACAAGGGCAAAGCCCACACGACTCACATGCTGAGAGGTTGTGTTGTGAACTATGTACAGAGGTTGTGTTGTGAACTATATACAGAGGTTGTGTTGTGAACTATGTACAGAGGTTGTGCAACTCAACTCAGCGACAGAGCGGGCATGTTTGAGCTGACAGAGATCATGCGGCAGAAAGAGGACTGCCAGTTTGCTCAGTTGCTCAATAGGGTGCGAGAAGGCCACCACACTGAGGAGGATGTGCGGGTCATCAAGTCAAGAATCAGCAGACCACCAGTCAACACTGCTGACTCTGCTTCAGCGAATAGTGGAAAACAAAACCACAGCCCAGTTCTCCATCTGTACTGCAAATGCAAACTTGTGGAAACTCACAATGCCAAGCAGTTGGAGTCCCTGCAGACAGCTGCCATCACCAAGTTTGGAGCCTATAAGTTTGGAGCCTGCGGCACTACCATCTAGATTTGTTTTCATGGATTTGTTTCCATGGCGCCTTTACATGGCCTTGTTTACTGACCAATTTGGTCACATTTCATACAGGTCAAAGTGACCTTGACCTTGATATGTGACCAAATGTGGCTCATGATGAAAGTATTACATGTGCCCCACACAATTATGAAGTTTGAAACAGTTATCTTTCATAGTTCAGGGTCAAGGTCACTTCACAATATGTATACAATCCAACTTTGAAGAGCTCCTGTGACCTTGACCTTGAAGCAAGGTCAACCAAACTGGTATCAAAAGATAGAGCTTATTTGCCCTATATACCATATATAGGTCAGGTATCCAACCTCAAAAACTTCAGAGAAAATTGGGAAAGTGTGAAAAATGACTGTTTTTAAGACAACATTTATGGCCCTTGCGACCTTGACCTTGAAGCAAGGTCGAGTCACTGTGTATGTTTTTTGAGGCCTTGTCATCATACACCATCATGCCACATTTGGTGATAATAGATTTAATGGTGTCCGAGAAAAGTCAAACGTTAAAGTTTTTTTAACGGACGACAGGACGCCCGGACGCCCGCCCAGACGGACAACACGGGTTCAGTACATAGACTCACTTTTGCTTTGCATGTGAGTAAAAAAATCACGAGCTGGTTAGAATAAGTCATGTCTCGATTTACCTTTTCATTTGTCTTTAACGTTTCACAAGGGTCTCCACAATGGATCTCTTCTTCCCACCATAAGGAGGCAGGGATGAGGAGCAAGGGCAGAGAAATGCTGTACACCAGAATTTCAGAGCTAGGCAGATCAGCTAGATGCCAGCATGAGAGACAAGGACAAGCAAACCGAACGCCTGGAGACACTCACAGTGTGGGCCTCCAGCTCGCAGATCTTGCAAGGGCCCACTTCAGGGAGGAAGTACACGCGGATGGTGTGGTCAGAACTACCCGTGGCCAGGTAGACGCCACCAGGAGAGAAGGATGAACACAGCAGCTGTGCCCCTGCTCTTGACTTCTCCACAAACTTGATGGGCTTCGGGCTTCAAAGGCAAAAGAATCATCATCAAGATTTCCCCAAAACTCCTTCCCCATGCTGACCCAGTCTTCAACATCTTTTCACACACACACACACACACACACACAAACACCAACCTCAAACTGAGAAAAATGTATGGATGCACATATTCATGCAAGTAAATGTGTGTAAGTGTATGAGAGAAATCTACATAAGGTTTGTTGTAGATATGTACTAGCAGGAGCAGATTCTTGTGCAATATTGAAGGAATATAGATCTAGATTCCATGATTGAAAATCCATGTGTTCTAGAGAATAAACGCACACACACAGAGCTGATCCTGAAATCATGAATTGATCGACATTTCAATATACAGTACATCAGCCTTCATTGGTTACAAATATGTGACCAAAAACAAAACCAAAAAACTCCTATAGCCATTTTGGCTTGAAAGCTTGGGGAAAGTACAACTGAGAATAACCCCTGAGCTGTAGGGCTCACACACAAAAATAAGGGGAAAATGTGTCTGCGTTTATGAGTAAAGCATCAAAACATAAGTGCTAGACACTATGATAACAACATTTTATTTGACTCTCCTGCATAGAATTTGAAATACACATATCCACTAAGCTTTTTTGACAATGAGAATAGCTTTAACAAGAAGGGCAAAGCCCATACGACTCACATGCTTGACCTTGACCTTTATATGACCTTGACCTTCAGGTGACCTTCAAGGTCAAGGTCAAACAACTAAACCTACCAATGACATCATACACAAAGAAATGCTTTACACATTTTTCCTACCAAAATACATGTGACCTTGACCCAAGGTCAAGGTCATCCAAGGTCATGCAACACAAAGCTGTCAATTCAAGACATAGGAAGCACAATGGTGCTTATTGGCACTTTCTACCATGAGATATAGTCACTTTTAGTGGTTCACTACCCCATTTTGGTCACATTTCATAAGGGTCAAAGTGACCTTGACCTTGATGATATGTGACCAAATGTGTCTCATGATGAAAGTATAACATGTGCCCCACATAATTATTAAGTTTGAAACAGTTATCTGCCATAGTTCAGGGTCAAGGTCACTTCAAAATATGTATACAATCCAACTTTGAAGAGCTCCTGTGACCTTGACCTTGAAGCAAGGTCAACCAAACTGGTATCAAAAGATAGGGCTTGCTTTGACCTATATACCACTTGTAGCTAAGGTCGCCATTCTCAATAACGTGGGAGAAAATTGGGAAAATGTGAAAAATGACTGTTTTTGAGACCACATTTATGGCTCCTGTGACCTTGACCTTGAAGCAAGGTCAAGTCACTATGTATGTTTTTTGAGGCCTTGTCATCATACACCATCATGCCACATTTGGTGTTGATAGACTTAATAGTCTCCGAGAAAAATCCAACGTTTAAGTTTTTTACGCCCGGACGGACGCCCGGACGGACGCCCGGACGGACGCCCGGACGGACGACACGGCTGAGTACATAGACTCACTTTTGCTTCGCATGTGAGTCAAAAACCGGAAATCCGGGGAGGAGTCAAGAGAAAGGCGTGGCAAGGGACGGAGAGGGTGGGGAGGCAGAGCGGGGCATCTGCTGTCCAAGAACTTAAGCGGGACCAGATATCCAGAAGAAACAGATGGGTGGCAAGGAAGACGTTCAAGTGCAGAGAGACGTCAGAAGGTGGAGGCTGGCATGGGACTGTATCATTGTATGGCTTCAGTAGGAATTGGAGAGGGTGTTTACCATGAAGGAAAGATAGTGCTGAGTGGACAACTGACCACATGGTGATAGACTGGAAAATAGGAGCGGCCCATGCACAGAAAGCAAAATCAGCAAAACTTTGTCACCCTGTTACATCTCCCCATGGTGTTTCAGTACAACGTCCTCGTTGTAAATTTTGATTAATGACCTATAAGGAGTTTAACAATGAACAATATAATTAGTGCTAGAGGTTTGAGGTGACCACTTGTATACAAAATATCATAATACAAAATACAAATATAGAATGGCCACAAAATATTGAATCTAGTGAGTACATGCCTTAGTAGGAGATAATATATGCAATCATGGTGTACAACGAAATCTCACACGATAAAATTTTATATTGCTGTCTAGAAGGGGTCTTAACCAGTCAACTAGAAGACAATCCAAAACACCACACAAAAACAAGCAAGAGTTCTCATTGTTTCACATCTTCTAGAAGCGGGCTTAACCGTTCAACTAGTTGATTGATAACAACAGGATTAAACATGTCACATTACAAAACGCAGCATAACCAACACAACAACAGAGCATGTTGGACAAGACAACTTGAAGCGGTTTAAACCCTTCAACAAGTATGTCATCGACAGGGCTAGACACACAAACCGTGCAAGCTAAAAGCGGTCTTAACCCTTCAATTAGATGCACATATACAGTGACACAAAGTGGCGTTGCTAAGCACGACAACACCCCGCAATGCGCATACAGCATTACCCATTTTTCCGCAATGAATAAACATCGCAAGTTCTTCCGTAATCACTAGCAGCACAGTGATACATAATGGTCAACGAAACTTTAAACAAAAACCACAATCGTGGGAAACTGCAACTTTCCCTAAACAACAATCACACAAAGAGAGCACTATCTACATCCTTACGATGAGATATTTCCTATCAGTTCCAAACCAATGGGCAATCCGCTCTTTCAGATTACATTACCGCAATCTGCCACTTACATTCACAACAACGAGGGAAACTTTCCAGTACGTCTTGTTACACAGAGAGGACGACATCAACAACGACGTAACCATGAACAATCAAAGGGGTATATGGGATATAAAGGATATATCATATCATTTCAATACAATAAACCGTTATTGTTTCATGCATTCCTGTATATCATAGGATTATATGGAACTCCTATTGCATTCCAATAATCTCTTTACTACGTGTGATTTTACTATAAAAGGATACGCATTGAGTCATGCAAAAGAAAAGGAACGAGTACATTACTTACAGTCAAAGGCACATCCAATACCTACACAAGGCAGTTCTATACATAGGGCACTCCGTCACCAAAATGGAACGACCGACAACCTGCGTTCGGTCGCACAGAGCGACGGGGCTCAGTCACTGCAATTGGAGGATCGTCACTTTTCTTTACAATGTCACATGGGGATCTGTTCATGTCTTGGGCATCTCTGCTCTCACTCGGGGGGGGGGGGGGGGGGTAGGCAGGGGAAGAGGAAGGAGGGTACCTGGCCCCTGGGAAGCCAGGCAAGGAGTAGAGGGGCGTACAGGGGTAGGGCTGCAGACGCTCCCTGTGGAAGGAGTAGGCGGGCACCATCAGGGACGGGAAGCCGGCGCGCTTGAGTGCGGCAAGACGGGATCGTGACGCTAGCGAGGAGCGACGTCGCAGCTTGCCCGTCGTGCCACCGATGAAGACGTCAT
>JAWQFJ010001500.1:57500-131020 GCA_034096865.1 Theodoxus fluviatilis | reverse complement strand
CCCCCCCCCCAATCCAACCTCACCACACTCAAGACTACATGATGGAGTTTTCAACCACAAATATGGCATCTACTGAGGAAGATTTTGATTGCTTGGTGAACACGCAATGACTGCTTTTCAATGCCTCCCTTTCCCCCTGGAATCTATTGTCCCAGTGCTTTTGGGGCCTTCTCCAGTGTAACTAAGATGCCCAACAGTGTGCCACCTGGTGTAATCCTTTAGGATTCAGTCTTCATGACCACTTCAGAAGCCCAGAACTCAAAAGTCTCTCTTTTCCCCAAATCCACTAGTTCTCTAAATGCACAATCTAGAGGACAAAAATTGGCCCTAAACATGCGGTCACAGAGGTTCCACCAGGAGCACTGTGGCTCAGTCACAAGGAAAGCCACCACTACCCAGCACTTGAGGAACAATTCTATAATTTCCACACACCACTGGACACATACCATGCATTGGTCTATAGTGATCTGGAGAATAAAAATCCCTACCAGCACTATCAAAATTAACATTTTTTTTGTAGACCAATGTTATCATAATCATGGTTATGTGAATGGCCATGCCAAGTTCCAATGAGCCCCGCGAGGGATTTGCCTGGTCAGGGAGAGGACAGAGGTCATAATACGAATACATTGACCTTCATAGCCCGAAGGCTCAAAATACACTTTGTAATCATTCCTCTGTCAAAACCCTTGGTCAAAGTTGAGCAGATGTCTCATTGGACACTGAAAAATCTACATACAATTGAGATGCCTTACTGTCCAATGTCTTCTTTTAAAGACATTACGAGGACATTGTAATGGCCAGGGCAGTCGTACATCTCTTTTTCATAGCGCATCTTCTGAGCGCAATGCTGCATACTTGCTGGCCACCATGCCCACCTGCAATATTGCCTCTCCCTCAAGCCATACCAAGAGCTCAGGCCCAAAGCATGTTGTGCAGCACTTGGTGTTAGCCATGCTACACTGTTTCCTGCCATTTCTCACCTTGTAGAACATTTCCTTCAGGTCAGGCTTGGGGTGCACCCATGAGGCCACTGCATCGCAGAAGAAGATGAAGTCCTGGACAACGCCAGCAGGGTTGACGCCGATCATGAGACACACCCCACGGAACGCTGAGTCTTTCTCTTCATTATCCCGAATGTTGCGCAGCGAGGTGCACCTGGGGCACGCAGCAGCAGGTGAGAACGGGGAATGCAACGGGGGCCGACATGGACAAGACATCTGCACAGCCTGACACTGAACACACACTCAGACATGGTGACCAGCCACTGACTCAGCACAAGATGCAGCAGAGAGAGGAGAGGGGAACAGGATTTCAATGCATCCATTGTTTCACCCACCCAACACCTAACCCAAACCCAGCCGGCTCCCTATATCCCATCCTTACCCCTATACTCCCACCTGTACAGGTTTTCAATGTGTCCTGCTCCTTCCCAATCTGGCCACAGCACTCCCTCCCACTACAACCAAAATGCCCCCATTGGTCCTTTACCCTCCTCTCTGTTTTAGGCAGACCTCCATGAGCCTCCCGCCTCGTTGGCAGTCATTTCCATTCCTACCACCCTTCCACAGATTCCATGTGTCAGTCCTGGACTCCACACAAGACGTCATCTCCCTCCCCTCCACTCTGCTCATGTCTTGCATTCCTTTCCTACCCTTCTTGTGGTCTGCTTTTCCTTTCTCTCACCTCAGTCTTGTCAGTCTCAGTCTCTCTCTCTCTCTCTCTCATGCCTGTTAAGTGTCAAAGGCCAACTATGCTACCACATATATGCTTTACTCAGCATTCTGACATCTGCTTTCATTGATAAACATTTATGTTGGTATTTTCAGATGATAAAGTTCCACAATGAAGAAAGCATTACCAATTATTTTGAATTTCCCAAAAATTGCGTGAACTTTTTATAGCTTTCATTTTCAAATCTAGCTACATCTATTTCTCTAAAACAAATACCAAAGTTTTAATGCAAACTAATATCAACAATTAGCTTGAAATTTTTAGTTATTCAATTAAAATCTTTATTCTATCTACATTGCGAGAACATTCATGGAGAATAGGCACAATAATTATGTTGAAAAAGACAACAACTGCTTACTATCAGAACTCATTACATCAACATTTAAATGAAGAATTAAAAGGAAAGGCTTCCAATGAAAGCATTGTTATCTGGCTCAATTACAGCAATTGGAGATATGTAGTTACAAGAAAGAAATGCAGAGCCAGAACTTTTACAATAGAACCAGCAAAGTAAACATAAGAACTCAAAAGATACAATTACTTGGTGATATTTAAGCACAACAGAAATATTTGAGGTGATATTACTGCTAGAGATAGATAGATGTATGTGTTCAATATCCAATAGCAAGGCTACAACACAGAAATCAGAATGAACACTTGCTGGGGGCCGGGTTTTCTTTCATCAATAAGGGATCACTTCTTTCAGAAAACAATGCATTTTTACCAGGGATTCATCACTCACTGTGATGGAAGCTCACCCACTCCAGCTTTTGATAATTTCAGAAGCTCAAGTGCTCAAGGGGTGTGGACTATGCTGATGAAAGGGTATACATAAAAAGCAGACAGGAATTTTGAGCATAATCTACATCCTGCCTATTGGTGTACTTCAGTTCTGGCTATCAGAGTGCAAACTGCCCAGATGGGCAGCGAGGAGAAGGATGGTTGGTGATATTCTCCTTTGTTGACTTGTTAGGAACTCTAGCCAAAGGTCAGAGAGGCCCAAGAGAGATGCCCCTCGCCAAAGCTAATCTTCCCTCCCTGCTCCCATGCCACGGCATGCAACCCCTCCATTTCAATCCTTCTTAGCCCTGGTGTTCATTCTGATTTGTAGCACATTACATAAATATGAAATTTGATAATCATTACATTATAAAAACAGATAATAAAAGATAAAGAGAAAAAGAAATTTACACACCACTGTCGAATAAACTGCTGTAAACAAGGGGCGACTTCTTGCGGACATACTAAACCAAGCCGACCAATTGTTATGGCTAAACCGTTGACAAGACGAGACGGGGGGCAAATATAAAGGAGAAAACAGAGAGACAACCCTTTAACAAAACAAACATTTCAAACAAAATATGCAAGTCATGATCATAAAATATATATACAAAGATAAAGAAAAAAGCTTTCGATAGATGGCTGTCAATTCAAAAATATACATAAAAATGTCGTTAAAATTAATTTGTAAAAATAATGAGACACCCACACCACATCACATCACAACATGGAGGAGAAGCTACCTAGAGCCATGGTGGCGTTGTCTCGCCTTACAGGTGCTACAAGCCTCACACACCAGCTTTGTCAACTGACAATAGTTACAAGACAACATTACTCAGTATGTAATACATTTTATGGAGATAGGTAGATAGAGAGCCAAAGTGCACCATCAAAATAGTTATCAATCAAGTGGCAACTTTTAGTGTGTACAGGCAATTTACATGACAAAAGGCTCTTCAATTACTTCTAGACTGCTGAGAAAATGGTAGGTGAAAATCAAAAGCTTCCGACACATCGGCAAACAGGTATGGTGAAGATTGGGAGGGGAAGGAGTGGAAAACAGGATGGCAACATTCTGACTTCCTCAGAGATAAACATGGCAACAACTGTTCATGCAAATGAAAATCTATCTGGCTGCAAGAAGTGAACAAGATTCAAGTCATAGCTTGAGTGAGTGCATCACATGACAAGTACCAATGAATGCAAGTCACAAGGTAGGCACAATCAATCAATTGATCCATCAATCAATGGTCAGGAAACACATTGAAACAAAACCTCTCCAACATATATAAGGCGTCCCAGAAACAAGGCATTCAAAAGGCTGCAATCAAAGGACACAATGCAAGTCCACACACCACCGAGGAAAACCAGTGTGGTGGCCGAGCCAACGCAAAATGTCAAGCTCTGCACTGCCCACACAGGAACACTTCCTGGAGCCAACCTAAGACAGTGATCCACATCTGCAAGACAACCAACATCAAGAAAGAAAATCAACTTGTAATTCCACACAGCAGGAAGTCAGAATGTGCTAGAATGGGGCCTGGGATGTAGAAGCGGGAAAGAGATGAGTTGGAATGAGAACAGCAGGATGGCTGCTGCGGCTTAGTTTCCCTGGCACTGCCCAGACAGGCAGCCAACACCCACACCAGTAGGACACACTAGGCAGGCAGGCACAACCGCTCCTGGGACATACTGCGTGCAAACTCAAACCAAGGGCCAAGACAGCCTGCATGCAAGCACTGCACTGAATCCTTGCTTTTCAGAACTTCGTTAGTCAAAGCCAAATAGAGTTAGAGTCCAGATCACAGAGCCTGGAGGGGAGGGGAGGAGTGACCCTGTTGCCAATGTGTCTAGCTAGGGCCAGCAAGGCCGGGCAGCTAGCACCCCTACCTGTGTTCTCCAGCAGCGTCTTAGGAGTGTTTGGGCGGTTGATGATGTCTGTCAGATGCCGTAAGGCCATGTTCACATAGGGCTGCATCTCGGCTCCTGGACAGATCACACCCAGGCACGGAAGAAATTAGACATCCCCACATGCACGACATACATGCACTCAGAGAAGCAAGGCTCCACAGGGTCATCATTCATGTACTGACGGTACACAATTTACACTCAAAAGCACACAACACCTGCATATCCAGTTCACATTCCCCAAATGGCTTCCCTTCGAATCACACCACTGCAAGGGCAGAGACTCCTGGTCCTATACTGTCCAAAATGCTCCAAGTCCAGACATCGAAACGTGCAGTCTTCCCATCTGGACAGTCCATACAATCTCCAAAAACCGATTTAACTACCACATGAGGGACACATCAACAGGAGACTCAGGCTCCACAGACTAACTAACACTGTTGACATCATACAGGCATGGAAACATCTTCCGTGTTCTGTTTAATTCTGCACTCTTCCTGGTGAAAGCAAGAGACCTAACAGTTTGCATTTAGAGTTTCAGTCGGCATGCTTCCCACTCCCTAAGTTCCTCCACGGGGCACTCACTCGCACCTAGTTGCCACATACCCATCTTGATTGCAATCTCCCCGATGGCCCAGGTGGCATTGTTGCACACTGAGATGTACTCGGGATTCAGGTTGGCTGCCAGAATTGGCATGAATTCCCCTGGAAATAAAAGCAAACCAGTTCACCATCAAAATGTTTCACTCAAAAGTTCTGTCAGTTCAATGCAAAGAATGTTAATAACACAGACACAGGTTACATCTCAAATGTTTAACACATTTTAAGTACTTCAAAATGTTAGAAATCGCACATGTAAATATGAAAGAATTTGAATTCGGCCAAAGTATGTTAAATATTGCACGTGTAAATCTGAAGGATTTTGAATCCGGCAAAGTGTTCCCAGATCAGACAGTACGAATACTGCACTACAATCATGGTAATCAAGAGTGTGAGGTATGCATCATGTCTGGGACCAAGCTTTACCATCTCCTTCAACAACTATCCAAACCAGTGCTCAGAGACCCTGCTCTAGGGAAAGTGCACAGAGAAACGTGGGATGCGTGGCTGTGAGGATGGAAAGTGCATGGAAGGCTCTATAGGCCTGTGTGCGTATGTGTGCCTGTGTGTATGTGTCTGTGTATGTGTGTGTATGTGTGCCTGTGTGAGTACGTGTGCCTGTGTGTGTATGTGTATCTGTGTGTGTATGTGTATGTGTGCGTGTGTGTATGTGTGCGTGTGTGTGTATGTATGTGTACATTGTGTATGACTGACCAATGCAGGGATGGACATGGACAAAGCAGGCCTTGGTGAGGTCTCCCAGCAGGGCAAAGGAACTCTGCCTGACCTCAGGCATGGGGTCCTGTAACACACATCCCTACTCCATCACTACACCACTCCTTCTCAGTTAACAAGACAACACATCTGAATTCACATCTCTAAACAGACTCATCAAAAAGAAGTATCAGGCCACCCCCCCACCTCAATGCCATTTCAAATTTTTAAAATCTATTTTGTGGGCATTATTATGTGAAATACAAATCAATCACTAATCAATAGACCAAGAAGTCACTCAATCAATATACCAATCAAATCTTCAATTCTGTTCATTAGCAGCTCTAGCAAGACCATAATTTTCTGCTTCATGGTCACAAGGGGATTTCAAAGCAAGACGTAATGTTCATTACTCAGATCTGTGTGATAGAGACACAGGCAGACAGGGGGCAGGACATACCTGCATGCACTGGTAGAGCAGCTTGAGGATGTTGCTGTTGGCCACCAGTTCCTCAATGTGGCCCTCCAGTCCTTCTGCCAGCCCACTCAGCAGATCCAGCGCCACAATCATGAAGTCCTTGTCAGGTGGGTCATACTGAAGTAAGCAACAGCACCACTCGGGTATCTCCCTTTCCTCAACCCTCTCCCTACCTTGCCTGCCTCTCTCAGCACACACCAGTCATCATTCAACACTTGCCAGAACAGCAGACGCTACAGACAAAAAATAAACACACAACAGGGTTGAAACAAAAAATATGAACCAAAGATGCTATGAACACACCAACGCCACAAAATGATGAAAAAAGCAAACCAAACAAAAAGATTACACCAAAAATCAAAACAGAAAGAACACCAAGCTGGACTACCTGACCACACATGACATCAACCACAACTGCAAGGAAAGCAAGGAAGGCACCAACAGACAAGCAGGCAACATGAGACAGCAGGACTCACAGTGGACACACTGTCCCCCGACACCGCCCTGAGGGGCAGAAAGTTGGCTGCAACAGAGTCGGCACAGGTCAGGGCTGCAGGCCCAACATAGGCTTGTAGGCATGCATCTACTCTAAACAGCCAACAGGGTCAACAAACAACACAAACCACCCACTCACACAGCAACGGAAACTGCAGACACCACTCAAGAAAAAACCCAACAAGGACCAACAAACAAAAAACCCACCCCCATTAAAACCGATATAAAATAAAACAGAAACAAACAAATAGAAAACCTGAACATAAAGCACAAAACATTTCCCACACAAAAAGTGTTATGAAAGGAAAAGCAAACATCTGATAACAAACCTTAGTTATGAGCTGGAGCGGTCCCTACTCCGTGACTACCGAGTTCAGAGCATTTTAGAACTACGCAACCTGCAGTAAAGTATCAAGCCCCAAAAGCCAGTTACAGTGTTAGACAAACCCTCCCATCCTCCCCCTCAATACATTCATAGTTGCTCCCCTTTCCCCCCACCTCTGATCTCTTGACCAGCCCCATGCATCTGTCAACTCTGGCCTTACGAACATCTCTCACCCCCAGTCTGGTTCTGCCTAAATCAGTATCCACTCTTGACAGTATTTCTTTTCCAACCATCAATCTGACATTTTCCAACAAACAGTCCTCTTTGTGTCATCACATCATCTGTCCCATTATCACAACATCAACACTTTGAGAAAAAAAAGAAACAGAACAGAAGGAAAAAACATTATATATCCATGCCCCTGCAGGTTCAAGCATCAACTGCCAATGCAACCCAATGCAACACTCAAAGCACCACCAACACAACCAGGCACTGCACAAGTGCACTGCCAGAAGCAGGGTTCTACATTTTCCTTAGACTATGTAGCATGACATCTAATGACATCTCAGGTAGTCAATCTTCACTGTAGGCCTCCTGGCTGACCAAATCTGGCATCAGCGTAAGTCCACCACCACTGCATTCCTGTTAGCCATCTCAACCCCCAAATCAAGTCAAGCTGTGCTTGCTAAGTGTGAAAAGAAGAGTAGAAGACAAGCTTGTCTTCTACTCTTCTTTTCAGTAACTGTACACCCGACCCCGGCACTTAGATATATCCACCTTGCTAAGTGTGTCAAGTATAGCTTTCATCAGGGGTGGCCGTTTGGCATCATTCTACAAGTTATGAACTCTGTGAACTCTTGATCCTCCCCAAAGTCTTTCATACATTGAACACACCACAAAGAGCAGCTCTTTAATTCAAAAATGTTCATGCACAGCAAATTAACATTAGTCTCACAATACATGATCAGAAAGGCATACAACACATTAACAGACAGATCATGATGCATATTTGGTTCTCACAGCAGAATCTGCATTGACAGAAAGAACACAAATATAAAGGGGAAACATGAGAGCTAGTTTTACCTGAGCAAACACCAAAACGAATTTAAGCAAGGAAACTGAGAACAGACAACCACAGTAAGGACACAAAGGGTCATGACACGGGACAAACACAAGTACAAACTACGTAATTACAGGTCAGGGCAAATGGTAAGCCAAACACATATCTCCTAGGGCACAAACACATGCAGAGGTTAGAAATTGTCATCTCCTCACCCATTCATTAGAGTTTCACCTTTTCTGATGTTACATTCATTAATTAACAAAATTCTGTATAGTGGCAAATAACGAATTTAAATATTTCCCATTTTTATTTATGAAATACTACATCAGTCATCCATTAGGCAATTTCTCATTATCACTATCAATGGCCCAGAATGGTACAGGCAAAGTACTATAGTTCTCACAAACTTTAGATA
This sequence comes from Theodoxus fluviatilis, assembly GCA_034096865.1. NCBI lineage: Eukaryota > Metazoa > Mollusca > Gastropoda > Cycloneritida > Neritidae > Theodoxus > Theodoxus fluviatilis. The sequence goes on along the minus strand of JAWQFJ010001500.1, from coordinate 122,508 downwards.
AAAAAGAAAAAAGAAAAGTCACAAAAGAAAAAGAATTATAAAAATGAACAGAAATTCAGACAGAAAAGCCCCAAATTTAGAATCTTTGTTTTACATCTTCATAACAAACTCGGAAGACTAAAATTTGAAAAGGACGACACATGGAGGAACCCCTATGAGCTCACACAAATGCAGGGTCCATACAGGTTTGCTCAATTTCAAGGCGTTTTACAAACTCTAAGGGAAGGTCAATTAGCGGACAATGTCAAACAAACACCAGGTATTCTCACTTGTCTCTGTAGCCCAAGGCCTGCTTGCTGGCCCCCTGCTACCATTAGCCTTCTACCAAGGAGCAGATTCACAATTCTGCCATCTACACAGACTCAACAAAGTTTATTCAGCAAACCAGTTGGAACGTTTGACTTCAGCTTTTCGTTTCAAATCCACAGCTATGCTGAGGACCAATGCCACATGGACCCCCAGGATTTCATTACCTTTATGAACCCTGCAGATAACTCTTTAAAAGTAGTTTCTACAATGTTTAAAGTAAAATGTCTCTGGCTAAAGAAAGAAAAACCCAGGTGCACAACAGAAACAGATATTGATTTTTTAATTCACTACCTGAAAAAAATTGTAACTCACAAACACAAAAACCCTTTCAAAACTCAACCTTTCTTGGTCTCTTCCATCTCTGCCTTCTTCTGGAGGAAACAATACAGACATTTGTCTCCACGCAAAACCCATGTCCATTTTTTCCCTATGCCCCTTAGCAGTGATCATGTGCTCTTTCTATAGCACAATACTTTGTCTCTTAGATGTGACTTGCAAAAACAGTTACCATGACCAACTTCTGTAGGAACTTGGGACTGTTGTCTTATATCTTTTATTTTACTTCATTTAGAATTGTGATGGTAAGATTCAAACCTAATAAAATTCATCGGCAGAAAAAGTACTTGTTTTTAACTGAAAGAAGTCCAACGCAAGCATGAAGTCAACATCTCCCGCAAGTCACTACACAACACAGTCATTTTCTTTTGCACATGCTTGAGGGGAGAATTTCCTAGAGGCCCATGCAGTTGACTAAGAGGCGGCACTTCCTTGAAACGGACACGGACGTCAGTAAGCCTACATTCCCTGCAGGCTGACACAGAGGTGCATGAGATTGGAGGCCAGGCCGGCCATACTCACATAGTTGTGGCTCAGGGTCTGCTCCACCAGGGACACACAACGTCTGTACACTGGCTCGCAGTAGGGCAGGAACCCTGACTGCAGTGCCGTGGCCACACTGGACAGGCACTGCAAGCAGGACACCACCGTCACAACAGAGCACGGCATTACAACAGGCAGATATCTGCCTCTACACATGGACTCTGCAAGGATGGGGCAGCAGAACAGCCTCAGGAATACACCACCATCACAACAGAGCACGGCATTACAACAGGCAGATATCTGCCTCTACACATGGACTCTGCAAGGATGGGGCAGCAGAACAGCCTCAGGAATACACCACCATCACAACAGAGCACGGCATTACAACAGGCAGATATCTGCCTCTACACATGGACTCTGCATGGATGGGGCAGCAGGACAGTGAGACTCCACCACACAAGCAGCCTGCAGCTCCTGGGCAGAATGCACAACACTTCAGCTGCAAGAAAGCTCATCTTTCTACAATTTCCGGCAGATCAAAAGTGACATAAATTCATCAGCAAGTGAATGAGAAATCCTTGGTCAAATTAAAATGTGCACTCAAAGCCTTTCCACATGTCACAATATGTGACCCTTATTCAAATGCAGACTAAAATATGAACAGCACGAATACCAACCTCTAACAGAGGGAACAGGTCTTTGTCTTCATCCTTCAGCATGTTCCACTTGTGGATGAGCGGTGGCATCAGCATGTTGACGTACTCCTGCAAAGATTGTGTGGACAAGGTATCAAGCAAAGGAAGACCTTCCACTCACACCAGACAATTCCGTGCTTTGCCTGGCTACATCAGACAAGGCCAGTCTTCACAGCTTCTCAGAGAGAGTTCATCAGACTCATCATTGCAGCCAGGTGATAAAAGAGCATATCACCCTGGGGAATTCTGCTAGAGTTGACAGCTTTCTAACACGACAGTGATTATGCCTCAGTACATTAACAGGCCTTCCTAAGTTGCTTGATCAACAGAGAATGATGGAGAGAGAAGGCTGTAATCAAATGCAGTAATACACCTGGCAATCATTCAAGTGATACAAATGAAATATCCCACGAATGCAGAGATCACAGCTGACCCCACACACACCACTTAATAGATGATACGGCCACTTACCGGCTTGTTGAGGTGGTGTCCGACAGAGTCTGCCAGTGTGCCGATGGCATCATAGAGAATCAGGAGATTCTTGTGCTGAAAGCAAAGGGCAAGACACCTATGAATAATGCAGCAAACGACCACCCAGCAAGCTTGGTAAGCAAGGAGATGAGAAAATATACATCAGACACTGCCAGCTCTTCTCCCACAATGGTATTATGCTGAGTATCATGAAGCCTGCATTTCAGATCTTCTGTTAGTATACCCTTCATCATACAACTGGACAACATAGCACACACACATGCATGCATGAAAACAACTTCCTTGGCTCACCCAGGCAAACAAAGGATGCCACTAAGCAAGCCTATTCACGCAAAATAAGTACATTGGCTTGAAGATTTGTCAAAGAAAATCTCTAGTGTGGTTTTTTCCCACACTAGGAAACACATCTGCGCACTATAGAACCTCTGCAAGATGGTATTTTAGCTATTTTAGCTTACCTCAAGGAAGAAATTGGCAAGTTAAGGATGAAGCCTATGCCCAAATCATACCACATGTTCATAAACAGGCTGGTGTACCTGGTGCTAGTTGAATGCTTTTATGAAGGTTCCCAGAATGAAATCCACCCACAAGGCAGCCACGAAAGGGCACACACACAGTTCCATCCAAAGACTGGCAGCATACCTGGTACTTGCTGAAGGCGTAGACAAGGGTTTCCAGGATGAAACCAAGGTAGGGGACAAGCTCGGTGCAGGCCTCCTCTTCCAGCGTGGCAAACGCTGAGCATGCCGCCTCTTGCACTCGCTTGTTGGCATCCAGGACTCGCTTCAACAGCTGTCAAGACAACCACATCTCCATGTCAACACTAACTGGCTGCCTTCAGTTGTAAAACAATCTTCAACATTTTCAATTAATCTCTCTCTCAGTCTCCACATACTTCATTGTGATCGGCATCCTTGCCGCCCAACACATTCGAGCAGTCTTATGTTGTGTCATCAAGTGTAGAAAAAATTGGGGAATAAAAATAAAACACTTTATAAGCCAGAAAAAGTTGTGATTTCAAACAAAAGCAACCATACTGTGATGTGCATGCAAATTTATACAATATCGACATTCAACCATCCTTCTAACCATAACAAAATATGTGAATCCCTCCATACAAGCAGAATTCAAAGCTAATTTCAGCAGAAACCTTTCTTCTTAAGGGGAGACCTGGCAGCTACAGTACACATTTTTTACCAATTTTTTTTTCTCTCCAATTTTGCTGCTGATTTTTTATTTAGTTCATTTGGATAACAAAAAAATAAAATAAAGGCTGTATCTGGTGTACTTATGAGAATAATGGTAGTTTTATGACGGAAATAGGGGAAAATATGTATTTTTCAAGAAATCAGTTTAAAAAAATCAAGACTACATATCAACTTCAAACAAATTTTAATTTGCATATAATAATGTTGCTCATGAGATTACATGAAGACATCATGTCTATCTTGTTAAAAAAAAACTCTACAACCTAGAATTTTAACTATATGTTTTCTGTTTGTGTAAGGCTTGACATTTTTTTTATCTTCAGCAAATGCAAAATTTACCAAATGTTTTTCTATAAAATTCTCATTGTAATATCACAGACTACTCATCTGTCTACNNNTCTTGCTTTTCTTGAGTTTAAAAGCACCTACAGTGTGCGATTTTCGTCCAGGCATGGCAAAATGTATTTAAACTGACAAATCAACAGCTCATATGGAAGCCATTTTGTCTCTAAGCCGCATTGCATTGTGGTAGCGATTCCAGCTCTCCGATTGGTCCATTCGCGTCAGCTGACCAGATCTCATACAATCTAACTCTTCTTTGCTGCCATGTAGCTCTATGGAGAAGAAGTCTAGAAGAGTTACGTCCCTTGCAATTTGTAGACAACATGTGCCGCTTTCCAGAGATACCAAACTTGCAGGGGTTCATTCAAAATTTAGGCCCGTTGCCAAGACCCAAACATTGCAAATTTCGACGAAATATTGCACAAGAAGGCTCGTTTGGTAGGTGGGTGGTATGTTTTATTGCTGAATTTAGCCCATAAAGAGTTCGTTTTCACACTAAAGCAACATCGGGTCCATATCTAGAGAGGTCACAGATCGCAAAATCGGCAAGTTTTCAAAATCGACAAAGTAAACCCAAATTATCAATTTCCACTGCTGTGTCTCCCCTTAAATAAACAAAAACTTTGTAAAACTTGACTTGGGCAGTGGTAAGGCAATGGATGATCTAGGCCAGGCATACCAACATCAACCTACCTCAGTCATGAGAGGTTTGAGATAGTTGTCGTGGGGCTGCCCCACCACCCAGTGGGCGTAGCGGCTCAGTGTCCAACACGTGATAGAGCGAACCAGCGCCTTCTTGTCAGACAGACACGAGATGAGGTAAGGGATTAGCTCAGGCAGGTGAGGGATCATGCCGTTCATGCAGCCCTCTGCAATGGCCCCGAGCACCAGAATGCCAGACTCCTTGATCTCCCAGTCACCATGGAACAGGGTCTCCTTCAGGATGGGCAGCAGTGTGGGCAGGATGTCCTCATGGAACACGTTGGCCAGCACATCCAGGGCTGCTGCTGAGCACTTGCCTGTTATTGCAAGACACAAGTAGCATACAGAATGTGCCTTTCACAGTGCAGCAGCACAGGCAGTATCACATAACTGCTGGGTCTCCTTTCAAGCAAGGTTGGATCATAATACCTTGAAAATCTAGAGCCACTGACAAAAATATTTATCTCGAGGCGAATCATTCTCCCAACCCCGAGATCTCACAGCTAAGCATATATTTCAAACATATCTAATCATCATCATGATTACACACATATCTGTCAAAAATACATTTTACACAAAAAGATTTTCACTGCATTTCTACTCCAGCAAGGTGATAACTACACAGAACACACCTTGTATTACATTACCACAGTACTACCAAACTTCAGCAGCCAACCGTGCATACCAAATGCAATGGCAAGAGACATCTGGCTGCTAATGTTCAATGGTCATCTATCATGCAAATTCTCTCCTGTACATCACCAGTGATGTTTCGACTAGTGTAGAAAGCCAATCTTACCACACCCGATGCAAAGACAAGTGTGGTAATGGGTAAAGCTTTCCTTGGTGTTCCTTCCGTTTCCGAAACCAGAGGGAATGGAGATCCCCCCAGATGCGATTCTAGAAGGACTGTTTACAAGACTACCTTTAAAAAAAAACAAGAAGGGCAAAGCCCATACGACTCACATGCTTGACCTTGACCTCTATATGACCTTGACCTTCAGGTGACCTTTAAGGTCAAGGTCAAACAACTAAACCTACCAATGACATCATACACTAAGAATGCTTTACACATTTTCCCTACCAAAATACATGTGACCTTGACCCAAGGTCAAGGTCATCCAAGGTCATGCAACACAAAGCTGTTAATTCAAGACATAGGAAGCACAATGGTACTTATTGGCACTTTCTACCATGAGATATGGTCACTTTTAGTCGTTCACTACCCCATTTTGGTCACATTTCATAAGGGTGAAAGTGACCTTGACCTTGATGATATGTGACCAAATGTGTCTCATGATGAAAGTATAACATGTGCCCCACATAATTATTAAGTTTGAAACAGTTATCTTCCATAGTTCAGGGTCAAGGTCACTTCAAAATATGTATACAATCCAACTTTGAAGAGCTCCTGTGACCTTGAACTTGAAGCAAGGTCAACCAAACTGGTATCAAAAGATAGGGCTTGCTTTGACCTATATACCACTTGTAGCTAAGGTCGCCATTCTTAATAACGTGGGAGAAAATTGGGAAAATGTGAAAAATGACTGTTTTTGAGACCACATTTATGGCTCCTGTGACCTTGACCTTGAAGCAAGGTCAAGTCACTATGTATGTTTTTTGAGGCCTTGTCATCATACACCATCATGCCACATTTGGTGTTGATAGACTTAATAGTCTCCGAGAAAAATCCAACGTTTAAGTTTTTTACGGACGCCCGCCCGCCCGGACGGACGGACGGACGGACGACACGGCTCAGTACATAGACTCACTTTTGCTTCGCATGTGAGTCAAAAATTGCTTGGGCATTGTCAAGTCCATGAAACTTACGCAGATTCCAGTCCGACAGGCTCTCATCATCGTCATAGCCTTCATCCGAGTTTTCTCCATCCTGCAACAACAAATAAAGCCAGTCATGAGAAGTGGTGAGCACAAGTTGTGGTCAGGTTGTCTTTCTAACAATCAACTTGCTTGCTTTAGCTTCCCTCAAGAATCATTAGCTTTGGATATTCAGAAAATTACAACGGCACAAATGTTGTCAAACTCCAGCAGAAGACAGTGCAAGCAACATACACTTGGCACAGATATTGGCAAACCCAGAACCTGCCATGTACAGTATCTTCATGTTGGTAAAAATAAAATAAAAATTCCACAAATGCAGGGCTGAAGGCCGACTGAACACAAGAGAGTGGGGATGTGCTGAGCCAAGCCATAATGCGAGCCAGGTGTTAGCAATGAAAGTGTTTGCTCAAGTATGTCTTCAAAGGTGAAACCACAATCTTATAGGTTAGATACCCAACAAGTCTGAACCTGTTCAAGAGCAACTGACACTTCTGCCCTCATTACAGGCCAACACGTGCTTCATCACTAATTCATGCTTCACTCCCTACAATGCAAGCACCCACTTGGAAGTTCACACCAACCACGGACAGATAAGCCATAACAGCTGCCTACCTCCTCCCCGTCCTGGTGCTTCTGGCTGTGGGTCTTGGACTTGTGGAACCTGGGCTTGATGTCCGACTCCTTGTCTGGGATCATTTCATCCTCCTCAACATCACCCTGCAGCAAAACAGAGTTAAATCTGGGATCATTTCATCCTCCTCAACATCACCCTGCAGGAAAACAGAGTTAAATGTCAACTATGAACAAAGGGAACGACAGAAAAAAGAGGAGGGAGATGGAGGAGGAGGGGGAGAAGAGGATAAGAAAAAGGTCCAAACGTAACCACACATTTGTTGAATCAACTAGGTGCCCATTCTCTGATGAAGGCACCATTTCCCACTGCCCTTCCTGTCCAAACACAGGCACGCAAACACATCCACCCCCCCATTCATACGGCCACATCCTGTGGACTGATGGGACACCCACCTTGAGGAGAATGATGTCAATTTCGGAATACTTCATGCCCTTCACCAGGATGGGCACAAGGCGGTCAATATGAGGGGCCAGCACCTCCTTGCAGACCGGCTGCTCAGCCAGAGAGAGCCAGAACTCGCAGGCCTCCAATGCCACACCTTCGTCCTCGTCCCTGGTGCGGAGCATCATGTACTGCAACAACGAGGCACAAGCTCAGTCATGTGCACAACCGTACATTCATACAAATGGTTTATATGTAAATATATTGTCTGCACATTTGAGAGGAGAAACAACATGTTCTAGTTGCTTCCTAAAGGACTAGGGATAATAATCAATACGCCCATCAGACATGATGGAAACAAGGTAGTATAGTACACTACATAACCACGCCTCTCCTGTTCTCCACTGTGAGGGGGTGGTTATCATCACAACTGTTCTGTGCAAGCACTGAAGTCACTCACCTCGATGATGTTGGAGATGTGAGGAATGAGTCGGTCCATGCGCACCTCCACCAGCATTACCAACGCCCTGCACACGTTCTTTCGCACCTCCGTGTCATCGTCCGTGGCCAGGAAGAAGAGATTCTGCAGAAGTCCCACAAAGCCAGAGATAAGAGCGCTTCATCAAATGCAGGCTAAGAGGTATTCACTTAGTCATGTCATTAAATGACTGAAATCGAAAAAAACAGCACTTTAGTACCAGGAAAATTCTCGATATAAACATGACATACAATTCATCAAGCTTTATTCCTTTTTTCTCCAAATGCTAAACTGCAGTTTCTGTCATCATCATTTCATATTCATTGGCATATCACCAAGAATTCAATGACACGAGGGGACAAATATGTAAGGCACACCTGCAAGTGTACCCATCCACACGAACACCTCTAGCACACTGACAAGGCGCAACTCACCTCAATGAAAGTGTCGATATGCACCATCAGGGCCTGGGTTCTGCTGATGATGAACTGGTTCACACAGGCTATGGCATGGGACCTGCAACACACACACACAAGTCCAGTAAGGTAGTCTATCACCACAGCAGGAAGCATTTCATTTGAAGAAACGCTACAACACAGAGTTTTGGAATCTTTGCATTGGGTCCCCTGTCCAGAAAAACTAGCCATGGAGAAAAAAAACAACAGAAAACAAAACAAAACCAACCCCCAACAAGAAGGGCAAAGCCCAAACGACTCACATGCTGAGAGGATGTGAAAAATGGCTGTTTTTTATACAACATTTACGGCCCCTGCCCCAAAATATAAAACTAGACTGGCTGAAAAAAATAGTCTTGTTCTACACAAACTTGTTTGGCATTTCTGAAAGTTCCAGAATGCTCCTGTACATACTGTATGAAATGTGATGACCGAAAGTTGCCCCCCCCCCCTCCCCCCCAAAGGCAATTTTGTGATGGTTTCAATTGTGTTTTTTGTGAAGTTTGCATGCTAGCTAGCAGAAGCCATATGACATTAGAAGGCGAGAACTATGTGTTTATGCTATTCCTGTTTGCTGAGAACAGATCCTGAACAAGAAGGGCAAAGCCCATACCACTCACATGCTTGACCTTGACCTTTATATGACCTTGACCTTCAGGTGACCTTCAAGGTCAAGGTCAAACAACTAAACCTACCAATGACATCATACACGAAGAAATGCTTTACACATTTTCCCTACCAAAATACATGTGACCTTGACCCAAGGTCAAGGTCATCCAAGGTCATGCAACACAAAGCTGTTAATTCAAGACATAGGAAGCACAATGGTGCTTATTGGCACTTTCTACCATGAGATATAGTCACTTTTAGTGGTTCACTACCCCATTTTGGTCACATTTCATAAGGGTCAAAGTGACCTTGACCTTGATGATATGTGACCAAATGTGTCTCATGATGAAAGTATAACATGTGCCCCACATAATTATTAAGTTTGAAACAGTTATCTTCCATAGTTCAGGGTCAAGGTCACTTCAAAATATGTATACAATCCAACTTTGAAGAGCTACTGTGACCTTGACCTTGAAGCAAGGTCAACCAAACTGGTATCAAAAGATAGGGCTTGCTTTGACCTATATACCACTTGTAGCTAAGGTCGCCATTCTCAATAACCTGGGAGAAAATTGGGAAAATGTGAAAAATGACTGTTTTTGAGACCACATTTATGGCTCCTGTGACCTTGACCTTGAAGCAAGGTCAAGTCACTATGTATATTTTTTGAGGCCTTGTCATCATACACCATCATGCCACATTTGGTGTTGATAGACTTAATAGTCTCCGAGAAAAATCCAACGTTTAAGTTTTTTACGGACGCCCGCCCGCCCGGACGGACGGACGGACGGACGACACGGCTCAGTACATAGACTCACTTTTGCTTCGCATGTGAGTCAAAAACTGAAAGGGCTGAGGATAAAAATGTGATAACCTCATGCTGTCAAAGTCGACCCATATTACAGTTTTGAAGGGAGTCACGACAGCATGAATACTAAAATATCAATATCTCATGAACTAATAAAGGTATCTACTTACTTTTTTGTGTGTTTTGCTTGTATTGAATTCTTCTTTTAAAATAGCACAAAACATACACTCTCACTTAAAAATAAAATTTTGACTGCTGCTACCTACACAAATCAAAGCATGATGTCCCTAGTTATTCACTTCTTATGTGAATTGCATTCAAAGACTGAAAGGGGGAAGAAAGCAGCAGCCTCTGCCCGAGAGAGTGTTAGCCTACCTTATCTTTGGGCTCTGGTGACGGAAAAACTGCAAGAATTTTGGGATGAGCACGTTGAGGGGGCGGTTGACTGCGTCATTGTCCATAGCTTCTGCAGAGTCTTCGCAGATCTTCTGCAGGGCACCAAATGCTCCCTGCAACGCAGACTTCAGACTCAGAATGCATATCTAGTGCCATTTTTCTATTGCACGGAAAATACAAGCACAGACACAAATGCATTAGCTCACATGGACATGCCATAGAACTGATATACATCTTCCAAATGAAACATCAAGCCTAGTAACCATCCCTCTTTGTCAAAGCCCTGGACACCAAGTTAGCTGTAGGTCTTTGCCTTGTAAATAGTCACATCTTGAAGTCAAAAGAGTAACAAGCAGAACATCTCACCATCTCACTATTTCACCTCTGTGGTGCTCCTTTCCAGAATCCAATGTCACTTCTGCACCAACTGTGATGCCTGAGTTTATGATACAGCTACACCAGTGTTGATCATTCTACTGTGCTGGAGTCGGTGCTTTGCCCGTAAGTCATCATTTGTGACAGTCTTCTCACGCTTTTCTGCCCAAAATGACAGTGATGTGGAAAGATGGAGAAGTCAATGCAATTTGCTGCAATTACTTGTACATAACATGATTTAGACTCAAGTCAATGGACATAGCAAACAGAATAATTTTGTCCTGATGGAAACACAGTGGAAGACTGACTCCACCTTAGAGATGTTGTTACTTATGGCTCAAGGTGGGCTCATAAGATGGATTTCAAGCATTCAGGACCACTAAAACTGACCAGTGTGCAGTGTCAATGCTGCAGTGTTTACAACTATATCTGCTTGACTACATACAATCCAATCTGAGACTGAACATGACAATTTGCATTACACAGTGACTGATGGAGGGCAATAGTCACAGAGGGGACAAAAAGTTTGTGAAAGGTTTGCAAAAAACAGAACAAAGCTTCTTTATTGTAATTTGGAATTGTAATCCAATGCAGAATGCCAAATGAACAAATACACATGTATCGAAGATTGAAGACACTGAACACAAGAGCCAGCTACTCCTGACACTCTTCCAACACTACAGACCCAAGCATCCATGGCTGCGTAAACATCAACTTCCTGGCAGCAAGCACACAGCCGAGTTCAGGGACCCCACGGCAAACACACATAGCATCTGCCTCTCATTTTCCTTGCCATTTTTCTGATGAAATGCCATGATCAAAAGCAACAGCTCATTCTACAGAAATATTTCTTTTGCTGCTTACACATCTGTGATGCTGCACTCCAAACAAAGTCTCCTAGATTCCATTCCCCAAATTTTCACCAATACATACTGCTTAGACACTATCAAGCAAAAGCATACAGACACTGTGCACAAAACACATTTCAAACAAGCAACTGAAACAAAACCAACTCCAGCAAGAACAGGGATAATCTCCAGAAGCAGCAGCAGGAGGGAGTGAAAAGTAAAGAGGTGAAGGAGGAGGAGGGGGAAAAAAAAAGAGGAGGGAGAAGGGGATGGGGGAGGAGACCTTGAGCAATATCCTTCAAAACCATGACGAAACAGACTACAGTCTGCGCAACAGAGACCACTTAACCACTGTTAGTGTTACGGGGATGCACAAACGAAATAACAAGGTCCCAGGGTTACTTACAGATCTTTATAGTTTCAGCATATAACAGGCCCGTAACAGGGGTAGAAAATAAAAATAAAAATAAAAGAATGTTACATTGGTATCTGTCTCAACCACAACATCCTCAATGACCCTCACTTTCTTGTAAAATTTACATCTACTCGTCCTCTACTCCACTCCCAGTGGGAACAAGGACAAGAATGGCAAAGCCCATCAGGTGACCTTTAAGGTCAAGGTCAAACAACTAAACCTACCAATGACATCATACACTAAGAAATGCTTTACACATTTTCCCTACCAAAATACATGTGACCTTGACCCAAGGTCAAGGTCATCAAAGGTCATGCAACCCAAAGCTGTTAATTCAAGACATAGGAAGCACAATGGTGCTTATTGGCACTTTCTACCATGAGATATGGTCACTTTTAGTGGTTCACTACCCCATTTTGGTCACATTTCATAAGGGTCAAAGTGACCTTGACGATATGTGACCAAATGTGTCTCATGATGAAAGTATAACGTGCCCCACATAATTATTAAGTTTGAAACAGTTATCTTCCATAGTTCAGGGTCAAGGTCACTTCAAAATATGCATACAATCCAACTTTGAAGAGCTCCTGTGACCTTGACCTTGAAGCAAGGTCAACCAAACTGGTATCAAAAGATAGGGCTTACTTTGCCCTATATACCATATATAGGTCAGGTATCCAATCTCAAAAACTTTAGAGAAAATGTGAAAAATGACTGTTTTTTAGACAACATTTATGGCCCCTGCGACCTTGATCTTGAAGCAAGGACAAGTCACTATGTATTTTTTTTAGGCCTTGTCATCATACACCATCATGCCAAATTGGGTGTTGATAGACTTAATAGTCTCCGAGAAAAATCCAACGTTACAGTTTTTCACGGACGCCCGGACGGACGACACGGGTGAGTACATAGACTCACTTTTGCTACGCATGTGAGTCAAAAAAGCACAGCAGCACAAGTAAAATATCGGTCAGCCTTCTATTATAAAACATACAAGCACGTAGGTCAGCCCTTGACAAGTAAAACTATCGACCCGTATAAATGTTCACACCAACCTTCCACCTCTGCCCGCTCTCTGCCTCTCTCTCTCTCTCTCTCTCTGCCCGTCTCTGCTGTGGTTGTGGAGCCGATCTCTTCTCTTCGTCTGCTTCTCTCTTCGGTGCTTCGCCCTCCTCTTCTCTCCCAGCAGGCGGACCGATCTCTTCTTCTCTCCTCTCCTCACGCCGACTCTAGGCAGACTCTGGCAGACTGATCGCTGTCTTCTTGCTCTCTCTAACATAGCTATCGGCTCACAACCAACACATGACCTACATTTTCTCACCACCATTCAGACCCCAGAGCGAACACCGCTCACCACCCGGGTCAGAACTCAATTTCTACTCCCTCCAACCCTTCATTTCAATTCCTATACATCAGTCGGATTACTAACCAGCAACAAAAAATGTCTCTCTCAAGTAAGATACTTTCAAAACCCATTTCCCCATTACAACCACTACTGTGGGAGGGCAAGGCAGGTGGGATTGGAGCAGAGACATCAACCAGCAGAATGACAGGTGAAGGGAGGGAGGGGTGGGTGGGGGAGTGAGTGGGCCTTAATCCACAAAATCTCAGTGAGTACCATCATTCTGCCATTTGACAGCCCATGGACAGATCGCATGACAGGTTGGGAGGAAAGGAGACCTGGATGGTGGGGAATTAATGACTGGTAGTCAGAGAGAGAGAGAGAGAGAGAGAGAGAGAGAGAGAGAGAGAGAGAGAGAGAGAGAGAGAGAGAGAGAGAGAGAGAGAGAGAGAGAGAGAGAGTGAGAGAGAGAGAGAGAGAGAGAGAGAGAGAGAGAGAGATAGAGAGAGATTGAGAGAGAGAGAGAGAGAGAGAGAGAGAGAGAGAGAGAGAGAGAGAGAGAGAGAGAGAGAGATGTGGGGGTGCCACAAACAGCTATGGTTGGGTATGGGTGGTTGACATTGGAACATGGGAATCCAGTAGACAGAAATGGATGGGGGCTGTGGAATGGTGCAGATAAAGGGTAAAAGGGGTAGTTCATTTACTGAAGTAGGTATTCCAAAGTGATTTTATGATTTTTTTAATCAAGTTCAGACTTGTGTTTATTTGTTAGAACTCAAAGTCAAAAGCCCAGAACATTTTAGTTTTTCAAAATCGGATAATTATAAGTGGAGTTATGAATTTTTTAATACTTTATTTATTCGTTCGATTTCCTCCCGCCTACAAATAACTGTTTTTGTAAAGTTTGAGGCTCTGTCTCTCACTAATGTACATAATGACAGCAATAATGATGGTTATTTCACATTGTACAAATACTATACTATTCTGTCAAAAAATTTTAGAATCTTGAAACTCACAGCTCCCAGCCAGCAAGCCCCCCAAAATGGTGAAAATCATCAAAATCGAGCTGTCCGGTATAATTAATTATTTAAAAAATCATAATTTCATTTGTAATTAAGCTAGAGGAATGATTTTTATGTCAAAATGCTCAGAATGATTAGATCTTGTTATCTATGTGATCTACAATGCAAAATAAAGAAGTGCCAAAAAATTCACTTTTTTCTCTGAATACCTTTTTTTAATTAGTCAACCACAGCGCTGGATAAGCATCAGACACTTGCTGCATCAGCATGCACTGAATTCATATTATACATATACCAGCAAATGTACAAATATTAGTACTAGAATAAACTTGAAACTGCTATTTTAGGTGAGACGTGTACACTACATGTGCAGTCAAGTGGTCACAGGTGGTCTTCTTCGTTCGATATTGGTGGCCGTGTTTATATCTTCAGACCAGTGGCTGCCATGAAATCTGCAGTCTAAGAGTCTTACATAGTTCATCGGCAGGACCCCAGAGTTTGCCGAGTTTGGCTCCAACACTGTTTTCGTTTTGCCAGTACTCCTGGCGTATTCAACGGTATTGTCTCTAGGTGGGGGCAGTTTATCGGCGATTTATTTTAACTCCGATTTATCTCTAAACTCAGACGATTCCAACTGCCTGTTCCGCTCTCCCTTGGCTGGAAACCAGTATATATAGCAAAGCGCAACCTATGATCCTCTGACGAGCGTACCTTATCTAATCGATCAAGATAACGCGGGGCTAGGGGATAAATCGAGTGTTAAAAAGATAAATCGCCGTTGTGAATACGGGCCGAGCTCTTCCGAGCCGTATGCGTCATCCGCGAGACCCCGTCGCTTCAAGTGTTTTCTGAGCCCGGATTGCGAATAACCTGGTCACGTGACCTCGGAGAAAAGTGCAAAGTATCCCCAAACCATAAAACATCAGCGATAGTGCTTCGAATATCAGATTAAGAAAACATTTTAGAGTAGAACCAGCGTAGTTATTTCATCTACTGAGCACGGTATAAATTTCAGTGGATTCAAATCACCAGCGACCCACTTCGTCTCACAGGCATGTTTCAAGACGTGATAGCCGGTCCAACAGAATGCCATAATCCTCCTAAATATCGCATATTTTAAAAACACTCTTATCATAGTTTTACCAAAAAATGTCTTCACTTTCCGTCCAGAAAATCTGAGCTTTCGTTGTTGAATATATTGTGATGAGTCAGTCATTTCAATTGGAGGTCGCTCTCGCACCTTGGCTTCGACGAACACCGCCATTTTGAAATTGCCGGCGATGTTAACAGAGCTACACGCATGTTCGTAGTTTTGTTTCGGGGCCCTGACATCTTTACAGATTGTTTTTATATTTTGAGAATGTATAAATACATGACTGAACTAACTGCTACGAATTTTTTGGGTGGTTTCATATTGTGGAACGGTGTGCGCGCGATCACATAACTGTTTAATGATGTTTTTGATATTCAAAGAAAGGCTTTTGACCAGCTTTCCAGATATGAAACTAAAGCTGAGAGCCTCTTCTTTCAGATTGGCATGCTATTTTTGGTCGTAGTTTGAGTGTCGCGACCCCGTAAGACGAAAACGGGGGTAGCCGTCAACAAAACTGCGCGCGCATGGCGGCCGTCCTGGCATGACGGTCGGTCCAAAGAAAATGCAGTTATTAATAAATTCCTTTATTATCTGGTAATATAACAGTATTGAATTAAAGAAAAAGAACCACTCTTTCAGATAAAGGCATTTGTTTATTTTAAAAAAATGAAATAATGATGCACACAAAATTTCGAAATGGGTCATTTGTTAGTCATGTTATGAAGGTTTGGAATACCTAACTGAAGCCTCAAGACTGCCTGCCGTTGGGACAGCAGGCTGGTGGGGGGTGGAAGGCCCAGATCAATAAGTCAGGCCTGCCGGCAGCCAGGACAGCCAGGAGGAAGGAGGGTTGGGACCCTGGGACAGCCACAAGGCAAGCCGGAGAGAGATGAGGAAGAGTTGGCCAGGGAAAGGGAAAGACCCTTCAGACAGCAAGCCAGGCAGGTCAGGGGAAAGGATTGCAGAGGGCAAGCCCCAAAATCTGACCTGGAATTGGCTCAATCATGAACATTCCAACCACTGTCTCCTCCAAACAACCAAATCCACCAGCAAGAACCTCATCCAAAACCACCGGCCAGATCCTTATAACAGATGGTGCCACCTCCCTTGCTATGGAAACAAGATGTCTGGACTGCTGCCAGGACCGCTGAGTAGATGGGAATCCTGATGAATGAGAGGCAGACAGTAGGGCCATAGCTGCAGGTGGCAACCAGACCTCACTAATCTGGAGGAATGGCCACGGCCAGACAGTGCCAGCAGCCAGGACTGACTGCAAAAACTGATGACCAAATCTTGTGATGTGTGCAAGCCTGCACCTGCCATGAACTTTCCAGCTAGCAACAGACCACTTCCTATCCAGGCTGTAGCAACACCACCTTTATCTCTGCTTTCAAGTCCCTTGCTTGCCTCTTGCATTTCGAATTTATTCCAGTGCACTGTACTTCAAGTTTAGTACTCCTCAGCATACTCCCTCATTCTCTCTTTCAACCCATTCTTCCTTATCCACATCTATGCCAGGTTTATCTTGATTTAATCCTGGCCTTCCATCTATCACCCACCCTCAATGACTTGCCCTTCCATTTCATTAAACTGCCTGTATCTATCCTCATTCCTTCTAGCAAGCCTGCTTCCTTCTCAGCTTTCCAACTCCAGCCCTGCCCCAGTTTTTCTGCCCTCTTTCTGTACTCCATACATTCACCCATCTTTCCTCCCAGTCCAGCTCCCTCCCTTCCCACCATCCTGCCAGCCGGTGGAGCCTGTCAAGAGAGCATTGATTGTGGAGGGTTGCTGTGTTGCCTGGCTACCAATGCTGCTGCCACTTATGACCGTCCTCCCCTCACAAGGTCCACCACCCTCCAGGCCTGGCTAAATAAGTTGTTCCAACCTCCAGCAACTTCCTTGCCCCCAGCAAAAATCAATACTTTCCCAGCCATAACAGCAGCCCTAGCCCACACCAGACGGTGATCCACCACAATTCAGTCCCCTCCACACACCAAGACTGTTCCCAGGCACAAACAGCAAGCAAGGAGACTTTTCATTTAAAACTAATGAGTAGATGCCGATTTTGCAGAGCGGAATGCACTAATGTACTGTGCAGCACATCCTGAGGAAAAATTGGGTCAAGGTCAGTTCTCATAGCAGGCCTGGCATTGACATTGAGGCACCAGACCTCCTGTCCTACAGAGTTTGTGCAGCACTCCACATCAGATCTATCCCCAAAACAGGCTTCTGCCAGTCACTCTTGACATTGCATACAATACCAGGACCTCCTGTCCTACAGAGTTTGTGCAGCACTCCACATCAGATCTATCCCCAAAACAGGCTTCTGCCAGTCACTCTTGACATTGCATACAATACCAGGACCTCCTGTCCTACAGAGTTTGTGCAGCACTCCACATCAGATCTATCCCCAAAACAGGCTTCTGCCAGTCACTCTTGACATTGCATACAATACCAGGACCTCCTGTCCTACAGAGTTTGTGCAGCACTCCACATCAGATCTATCCCCAAAACAGGCTTCTGCCAGTCACTCTTGACATTACATACAATACCAGGACCTCGACAGGCTGCTGATACTTCCAATGCCTGGCAAACATCCTATCTTCTCCATATGCATTATTACTCCAGCAGGTCTACGCATTATCTCGAGACATTTCAAACTTCAACGCTAGACCTCATCATGAATGATACAGAAAGTACACTCAGGCAATTTCCACTATTTCATCATTACTACAACATATATATTTTGAAAGCATCTTATTCAACATGTGTAAATACAGTCATGTCAGGTTGTGAAGGCAATGTGTGACATGCAGTCTAAACAAAGGGTGCAGCCAGTCCAAAAGATGCACAGACTTCCAACACTAGATGTCATCCTCCCCACCCATCCACACCAATTACTGCCAGCATCAGTCTTGTACAACCCCTGAAAATAGATGGGTGCTTCCAGAACACCACATCGCAAAACAACTTTAAGCCCAGCAAGACAAGGTAAATGAGTGAAAGGGAGTGGTATAATTGGACCAAAGGCCAGAATGAAGAAAGATACATCCAAACAAGCATGGCGGCTGGACAGTGAAACAAAGCATACATGAAATAGAATTGGAGACACTGCAAGATGAGAGGCACTCAAAGTAAACAAAGTCAAATCAAACAAACAACCCAAAATGGAGGCAAAGCAAACATTGAGGCATGACCAAAAGCAAATGAGAGATTTTAACAACTTTAACAGTGAAGAGACAAGAGCAGCTATATAAAATAGATAAAAGTGGGTAGTCCCCCACCTCCAAATAAATAGTTATGGTTTAAAGTAAAATGAAAACAAGAAGGGCAAAGCCCATACGACTCACATGCTTGACCTTGACCTTCAGGTGACCTTCAAGGTCAAGGTCAAACAACTAAACCTACCAATGACATCATACACAAAGAAATGCTTTACACATTTTCCCTACCAAAATACATGTGACCTTGACCCAAGGTCAAGGTCATTCAAGGTCAGGCAACACAAAGCTGTTAATTCAAGACATAGGAAGCACAATGGTGCTTATTGGCACTTTCTACCATGAGATATAGTCACTTTTAGTGGTTCACTACCCCATTTTGGTCACATTTCATAAGGGTCAAAGTGACCTTGACCTTGATGATATGTGAACAAATGTGTCTCATGATGAAAGTATAACATGTGCCCCACATAATTGTTAAGTTTGAAACAGTTATCTTCCATAGTTCAGGTCACTTCAAAATATGTATACAATCCAACTTTGAAGAGCTCCTGTGACCTTGACCTTGAAGCAAGGTCAACCAAACTGGTATCAAAAGATAGGGCTTGCTTTGACCTATATACCACTTGTAGCTAAGGTCGCCATTCTTAATAACGTGGGAGAAAATTGGGAAAATGTGAAAAATGACTGTTTTTGAGACCACATTTATGGCACCTGTGACCTTGACCTTGAAGCAAGGTCAAGTCACTATGTATGTTTTTAGAGGCCTTGTCATCATACACCATCATGCCACATTTGGTGTTGATAGACTTAATAGTCTCCGAGAAAAATCCAACGTTTAAGTTTTTTACGCCCGGACGACACGGCTGAGTACATAGACTCACTTTTGCTTCGCATGTGAGTCAAAAAAGGGGAGAGGGGTAGGTTGGCCTGAACCTCCAACTTTATTTTCTTAATATATGAGGCTAGAATGAACATAAACCAAACTTTCTGTTACTGAAAATGCTTTAAAAAAACTTAAATAGTGCATTCCCTGTATGCTCATAGGACAGGTAAGGGAAGATGGGACAGGACAGCACACAGTTCTTTGTTTACCTTTAATCTTTCCCCTCTCCATGATTGAAAAAAAAAAGGTTTAGGGTCAGTGGGGATAAAATAGGATCGGTCAGGTTACTGTAACCACAACTGTGTTTTTGCCTAACAATGAGCAAGTCAGGAACTTTCTAGAAATCTAGGCAGTGAACAGGCAGAGTAAACCTGAGAAAGGACCAACCACAAGGACCAGCCAACAGCGAAGCGGAAGATAGAGGGGAGCAAGAGAGCACAAAGAACTGCATCACCCACCTCACAGACATTGTAGTCCTCGGAGTCCAGGCACTGGCACAGTGCAGGCAGCAGCTCCGGCCAGTTGCGCAGCTCTCCCTTGGCCACCACAGTGGTGATGAGGATGCCAATGGTGGCGCGGATCAGTGGGGAAGGGTCCCCTATGCTGTTTAAGCATTCCTGCTTGATGAAGTTGCTCACCTCAGGTGGGAACTTCTCATAGTGGGCACGCACATTGTTCTTGAGAATGAGTCCACTCAAGGACCTGGTGGGGTCATCTGAGCAAGGGAAGTAGCACAAAAATGGTCAGAGCCCCAGGAAGAAAGTGAACCAAGAATAATCACAAAAGTTTGTCGTGTCACTTACATAAATACCACAAAAAGAAACGAGGCAGCACATTGCATGGTAGAAAAGCCATCTCACCATGCCTAATACACAATCACATAATGGACGAGGCCGTCATGAATCTTTGTTTAGTTTTCTAAACCGAGAGGTATGGAAACCTACCGGTATTCAGTATTTTAAACAGTTGAGCCTGCAAAGAGCCATTGCATAACGGCATAAATATTTACACTATTACAGCATGCCAGACTTAATCCTTTCCACCAATCCTTGCTTCCCACACAAAGTGTACACAGCAGGTGTCTTCACACACACTCCTACAGTTAGACATCCCTACATGGTTCAATACAGCACTTTCTATACCAGCATGATTATACACATCATGACCACCACCAGCTCTCCTACTGGGAACGATCAGCCATTTGGGCATCAATGTGGCTGTCTTTGATGGCAACAAAGATGAACCTTAATGGATCTCAATCAGCCAAATGACAGGAGATCCACTGGATTATTCTGCCAGGTTCATACTGAGTTTAGAGCTTTCTCCATGAGATAAGCACCTTCAACAATAAGCCATCGGTGTCACAAGATAGATTCCTCATATAACAAAGCAAGCTCTGAGCAAGATTATCAGGGAACTAATCTGGTACAGATTGCATCTGCAGCACAAGCAAAGTATTCATGAAACCACCTCTCCGTAAGTCTGGCTGGAAGTATGTTTCGACTGGCTTTTGTTTGTAGGTTTTTCTTCTCATGATCATGTATGTTGTTGTATCCATTCTCAGGTCTGTAAGTTGTTATGTTTTGTATTATGTTGGTAAGCTTGTTGATGAATGTCTGCGTGTGAATGTGGCTATGTCAGCACATTGAGTTGTACAGAAGTGCGCTATACAAATGCTATTCATTATTATTATTATTGAGTACCATGCTACAGTTAGACCCATCCATTCATCACTTTGTATGAAGCTAGACCAGAGGCACTGACAGCCAAGCCAAGGAGACACATATCACAATACTCAGAGTTTTAAAATAATTTCAGGACACACAAAACTTATGTGTGTGTGTTATGGGAGAAGAAAAGAAATAAAATGGTCAAACACCCCAAAAGCATAATTTAATTTCTGAACAAAGCAACCAACACCTCAAGTCTACGTGGTTCCTTTTACTTACTTACTTCAAACCACAGCATAAAGTTAACATTTCATAACCATCCTTTTCTCATCATAAAGCAGCTCTGTTGTCTTTAACTAGGTACTTGCACTAACGTCACAAACGAGGCTGACGAAACCGGTCCTATTTTACGCTCAGATTTTTTCGCAGTTTTAGAGGCACCTTACTTTGAAGTGTGGATCTCTGTGTTTATCATCGATAACCCACTCATATTAGGTACTACTAAGTGAATATAACATTTTCTTAAATCCTACATCCATTCTCAATTAATCGTAGCAGTGCAAAGTAGGACCTTTTGTTTTTGGCTTAATTTTTTTCTGAGACAGACGACATGTTTTGACGAAGGACACATTTTAAATAGATTTATGTACATTTCCTGAAAACGTAGTTCTAATCGGTCGCACTAAAAAGTTACAGCTGCCGCAAATATACCAAATTTTCTGATCTGTGCCGGAAGTTCCCTTTCGTGTCTTCAGGTAGCAGGCATTACGCCGGGAATTTCGATCCTCAAATGCATTAAGTAGATGATCGGCGTTGCGCGGATCTACTCAAGGCAGGTTTCACGGTAATCACACTCTTGGATGTGTGTGAACTTTGCTTTCAGATTACTTGCTTTGTGTGGTTATTTTCATATTTTTTTCTGTTTTGAATTCGTAAGTATGGTATTTGCAATACAAAAAAAAACATAAAAGCTTAAAATTCTATGATTAAGCATTTATTTGCGGGAATGTTTTGAAGCGAACGTGTGATTTGTCGCAGACACCATTTCCTTCTGCACATGGATGACCCAATTTTGAAGTGTGAACGCAGACATGAAAATAACACACAAAATTAATTATATTGGGGTTATTACTTCAAGTAATACATAAAGTTGGATTGTGAACAGACACAATTTTAAAAAAATCGAAATGGAGCATTAAATACTTAGATAGTGGAAAATTTTCAATCGCCATGGAAAGCGTCTGCAGCAAAAACACCACGTGGTTTCTATTAAAAGCAGAGCCTGCTTTTTCAGATCAAGAGCTTTTTTCTTCATTATTTTTGATTGCCGACTTCAATTTATTGATAATCTTCATTGTAAAACAGTTGTATCATCAACAGTATCAAAACATCGCAAAGAATAAGCATTTTTTCCGTGATCCGATCGGTTTCTGCAGACTGAATCACACGTTCAGCAACTTTCGTTTTTCACGGAAATCACCGAGGATTTCACCGGACATGATGTTTCACCCACTTGAGATCGTTTGAATTGAGAAAAGCGAATGAGATACCTCCCAGAGAGTACCACATTTAATCGTTTTTGTGCCTTTTCAACGAGTTTTGTTGCGTCTGCCGCCTACGTTCGTCAACCCAACGTTCGTCACAGCGACGCACGCATTGATTGTCTACGGTAAGTGAATCCGATATTTTTCAATTATTTGCTTAGTAAATCTGTTCAAATCGCTCTATCACGCATAGAATTGAATTCCTCAAGAATTTATCTTTTTCATGATATATTTGGTTTTATTTTTGCGATAAGCATGACGACGGATTGTGCATTTTTCTGAGGTACCATACGAAGGATTTAGACCAATTACGAATAGGCCTACCGGCTGCGGGAACAGAATGTAATGTGATTGCCGCTGGTCACTTCAGCTGCTTCGCAACCAAAATTGCACTTACATTTAAAGATATATTGTTCATATGTAGAGAATCAATGATTATATATGTTTTTGTGTGGTTTGGTTGTGTGGTTTTTGTTTTGTTTCTTCAGAAAATTCCAATCGCTTCGCTAGCGATAAGCGTCTTGTAGGCCAGTCCATTGTTGAAACCCCCCCCCACCTCTCAATCTATTTTTAGACCGCTGCAGTTTGAATGGCGCAGAGCGAGCTTTGCCAATTTGGAATGTTCCGACGGGGGGAATGGGTTTAAGTGCTTCACAACAGGAATTCGTTCTACACCCCCAAGGCCCCATCCCCTTCAAATGAATAATTACTGTACAAAGATTATGACTTATGTGTTTAATGTCAGTTAGCCTAGTTGAGTGTTTTGATTTATGTTACAGACACCATGTCTTCGAAGCGATATCGAGAGAAACTGAAGGAACAAAGAAATATTTTAGTGATCGTTTTGCTGAACCAATGCATTCGGCCCGTTTTCAAATTTAGGGGGTAGGGTTGCTCCTGGCCCAATTTTGTCTCTGTGACTGTGTCCAATATCAATCTAAATTGGGTAAATGGTTTATAGATGTTTGTTTTATTAATTTATAATGATTTTTAAAGCTAACTATGACTTCCAAGGTCTACAGGAAATGCTAAAGATAGAATTGCGTGAAATATAAGTAGCGTACTTTCTCAGACCATTGGTTTGATCAATGCTGTCCCTTTACTTGCAAGTTATATCACTTTTCTTAATGTGTACATGGAGTATGTTAAAAATTATCACCAATGGTTGCTTTAAACAGCATCTTTGAGCAGTTATTATGCACTGAAGTTGTAAAAGCATTTTTTTGGTTTTTAGAGTATAGCATCTTTGAACACCAATCAGCTTGAAAATATGAAAGTTCATATAACTTTTTTTGCTGTTTTGGATAGAAATAAAGTTGAACTCTTTGTGCAAACTGTTTTTGGGCCCCTGGTTGACTTTTTATTTTTTATGAATCATTGGGTGTAGAGGGAAACTGCAGTATGCAATACCGTGAAACCTGCCTCAATCAATGTTAGTTTAATCAAGCATATTTCAAAATTGATTCGGATTCTGACAGGAATGGTGGCATCTTCATGGTGATTTAAAGTGTTTATGGTAGTGTCCAACTCTGAATCGACAGGGCCTTCGTTGTCATGTTACATGATGTCAGTCCCGCTTAATCTTAGAGTTTTGAGTTCGAGTCTTCATCAAGTTTGAATAATTTCAGTTAATGCAGGTACAGGCAGGTCAAAATTTGATTTTTCAGGTTATCATTACATAATTGAAGAGGAAAGAAATACAAACACAACAAAAAAAGGAGTTTGTTTCTAGCTTTAACCCATTATGACAGGATGCTACGCATGCGTTACATCTCCCTTTCAGACCGGATGCTATGCAGACGTCGCATAAACAGTGGTGTATTTCTTGTTTCTAGGAATTGTAGAGAAGTGAGGAAATAAATTTTCTAATGAGTGTTGTCAACTTTGTGTTTTTCCCTGAAAAAAACCTCAGGTTTTAGGTCATAATGGGTTAATAGAACCAGAGATATCATGGGTAATGTCCATGGAGATATGTACTGTTAAATATGGCAAACGTTCAGACGTTTTTCATCATTTTTGTCAACTTTTTACGATGGCTGATTTTGAGAAGCTATATATACTACCTGTTCCAAAGAATAGGCTCAAATTTACAGAATCTGTTGTACTGCATGTGTACAGTGACCCTTTTTTTAAGGCAATCAAAGCTGCAAAGTTTTTCACAGGCATAACTTAAAAGTAGCTACTTGAGCAAATTTGCACCATGGGCCGAAAGATACATTATGTAAACTTCGTTTGGCTGTACAATGCACACTTACTGTCCGATTTTTAAATTAAACGTATTCTGTGATTGATTTTTCAATGCCTTGCAAGTGGCATGCAACATCACAACATTTCAACCACTTGAAAAAAATAATGCAACAATGGAGATAGCAACAGTTATTCCTTTGTGTATGTAGTACACGATCGCCGGTCTATTTTGGCGCTAAAGTACAGTTCAGCATAAAGGCCTGCATGTAGTAACTTCGTACGTTTCCAGTCGAATTTAACATTCAGCTTGGAAAAAAAAATTGAATACGAGAACTTCCTTTCGATGAACTTCAGTCGGAAAGCAGTATTTTTGAGTTGAAATGTCTAAGAAAGAAATAAGATCACCATCCTGGGTTCACAGAAATCGTCGGCCATTGCGGAGAGATGTTCAGAGCGACGCTATTGTGCCTTCGACGTTTCAAAGACTTGTAACATGTGCATACAGACGGCAATACAAATTAAGCAACACATTGAATTGGTCTTAATCACAAAGCCGCGCGCCTTCAGGCATTATAGAGTTCGATGATGGCAAGCTAGTCGCCACCATAAAAAGTCATCCCGTCCACGGTCCTTGATATCTCATAATTTCCATTTTCTCAACCGAACGACATACTAACAAGTTACTGTCAATACATCATCAGTTCGAAGGTTTAAATTTAACGATCCCTTAAAATGATGTTACGGAATAGTTCTAATCAACAGTACTGAGATATTTCATACCTACCCAAGCAGAAAGAAAATTACGTTTCTGTCAGCATGACCGGTAAAAAGGGAGAAACGTTGTCCAACTTACCTTCCGATTTCAACTTGGTGAGGACAAAAATCAAATAGTTGTTGAAGTCTGGGTATCGATTCAGTTCCTCAAGTTTCTGTTCAAGAGGTTAAGGACCAAAATTCTAATGCAAGACGCAGATAAAAGTGCTGCACAAAAATTTTATTCGCGACAGACATTCCGCATACTGATATGATCAGGCACGTGGTTGGACTGCACAGAAACGACGAAATCATTACATAAAGGAGAACAGACTCAACCATTCCTGATCATCAGTAGTATTCAAAAGGATACTTGCTGCACCGCTCGCTGAGTTGCAGTATCTGGCGATTGTGATTCTTTCAACAATTGCAAAATCTGGCCCAGACCTGCCTCCTCCGGAGTCCACGCCATTTTGTCGTCTTCCAATTGAGTATATCTAATGCTTGAAAGTGGAACAAAACTCTTCAAAATACAACTTAAATAGCATACGTATAGATAATTACCAATATAGTAATATAAGACGCATTATTTAACAGATGAATGCAATGAGACAACGAATTTCACACGATATCGATGGAACTAAATTTTTACTAACCTGGCCTGTCAGATCCCTGCGCATGAATTGGCGATTTGCGAGCATAAAATGAAAGAAGCGCTGTTCGTTGCATTATATTTCTTTCAAAAATTTATTATTTATTCACATTTGGTACAGTTTCTGACAACCAATTTTATTTAATAAAACTTTTAAGTATATGAGGATTTTTCCAATCCCAATTATATTTTTGCCCAATTACGGAAAGCTATGCACGATCCTATGTTGTCATGTTTTTTAATGGCGAATGACTCAAACGCTTTCCAACTTACTATATCTCTTACTTTGAGTAATCAAGATATGCTCGAAATCTAGATGGAGTCAACAGCTCTGGCTCTGTCGACTGGTTTGTCATGCTTTTTAATCATTAGCATCACGTTCTCTGTTATCAGTTATGTGCGGTCTAACACTATCCGTTTAAGTTAACTGGTTATTTCATTATTTGTTTTGATTTGTTGCAAAATAACCCCAAATTATAGTTGTAGATGAAGCCCCTAGTCTTCGCTGAAGGATGATGAATTCTTCACTTTCGAAAGCGCTTCAGAATTCGTATGAAAGGAAGATACTACACGAAAGTTGCATTTGTGGACGAAGTACTAAAATAGTATAGAGTATAGTTGATGACGCTATCTCTGACCTAAAACCACAGTGAAACGTGACAGAAATGATGATCCCGACGAATATTCACCAAAGAGTGCAGAGTGATAGAATATAGTGTAGACCATGAAATGCCAGGCTCATTAACTTCATCTGACACACCCTTCTGAAACACCTCTGATCCAACGTGCCTGTGCTGAGTTGGTCAATTCACTTCTTACTGAGAACAGTCACAGTGATACTGATAGCGTTTGGGAACGCTAGGAAAACGATTACGACGGAATGTCAGTGTCCCATCAATCATCATCAGTCTGGTAGGTCCCGTATTGGCACAGCTTGCGTATGACCACTGATGTGTACTTGTGATGGCAGTGTTGTGTTCAAATCACACTTTGTTCTGCATAGACACTATGGTTTCTTAGCATGTGCTCTTGTCTTGACTGTAAGTTGTAACCATTTATGCCTTAGTCTTCCATGCACACTGTCATCAATGATCATTGTCTTGCTTTCAGAGTGCCCCCAACTGGAGGGAGGCCACCAGGAGAATGAAGAGATGGAGCAGGTGGTAGCAGGCAGCAAACCCACAGAGCTAGATGGGGGAGTGATCCAGGGAGGGGAGGGTACAGAGGCTGGGACACCCGGGCTGCAAGAGCCAGAGGTTCCTAGAGGGGCTGCGATGGTGCTGGGGGCCACTGGAGATGGTCAGGGAGTCAAGCAAGAGCTGAGGCTGGACCTTCTGCCTGAGGAGATCATCATCCACATCTGCTGCTTCCTGGATGCAAGGACTGTCCTCAAGTCCATGGCCCAAGTCTGCACATTCTTCCACGACCTCTTGACCGCTGATTCTGTGTGGAAAACCTACTTCAGCAAGCCCTGGCAGAAGAACTACCCACCTGTCCCCAGTAGGCATTGTCCTTTGTGTCTGTCATGATTGGTGTCAGTCTCTCTTAGCTGACTCCCTGGGAATTTAATCTCATTCATATTTTCTCTACTGCCTTTGTTATAAATGATTGTACTGTCTCATTGTCTGCACCAACATTGTCCATTTCCTTGTTTTTATCTTTATACCAATTCCAGTCCCTCTCAACCATCTTTATATAATTGTGTTTAGCCTTGTAATTATTATTTTTCTTGTTCCTCCCATCTGTTCTCCCCCACTTTCTGCTCTAGCAACTCATTTTGCTCCCATTGCTTCCTCTGTTTCTGCGCTTCTTGTTCTTCTCTTCTCATCCTCCTACTGTTCCTTCTGCTGCTGCTGCTTCCACTGTGCCTCTGTCTCAATGCCCTGTCTGGCAGAGCTTGGTATGATTTGATTGGGACCAGCCTTCCTGTTTGTAAGAGCTATCATGCAGTGTGAGAAGCATTTACACTATTTTACAGTATGGCATGGGAGTGTCGCGTTTCTGCTTATCTAAACTCTAAAAGTTAAAGGTTCCTTCCCAGAGAACGATGTAATCGTCTCCGGGAGATGTAACCTGGATAAACAAAAATTAGTTTACAACTAAACTAACCTCCACTCCTTGGGGGGACACCACAACAACAGAAAAAAAGTCAAGGACTCAAATAATTACAGACCACTGAATCAGGTTGAAAATAAAATAACAAGTTTAATCAACAACTATCAACCCTTCCTGGCGGCACAGGACCGCAGAGGAGGGCAAGCAACCGATAAGTCGAACTGAAATAAAACCCAAAACAAAGTGGGACAGGCAGCGGGCAAGGTGGCACACTTCCACTTCCTGTCAGAATTCTCAAAAGAACAACAACAGCAACAACAGTCCCCGGGACAGGGAAATGGGAAACAAACACAGCAATACCAAAATACCCTTGTTCAAAACAAACGCCTAAGTCACCGGTGACTAAGGTTAAGAATAGGGCACAGGAAAAACAATCTTCAACTTCCCTCTTCACTTCACCATTTCCCCAGAAACTGGAATAAATTCACATACTCCAAATCCAATAATCCACTACAACTTCCACTACTCACTCTAACCAAACACTACAAGCAGTAGCAAACTTCTTCTTTCAAAAGACAGAAGTGAAAACAACAACACACACAGGGTATGACAACCAGTCACTCTCGTTCCCCATACATAACATCCCACGCAGCAGCAGCTGCATTCCACGACACCCCCTTCCTCTCACCTTGCTTACCCCTCTTCCCCCAGTGGAGGCGCTTCCGGTTGAGCGACAGGCAGACAAAGCATAAACAAGGCGGGTCTCGCTCCCCTCCGCCCTCACACGTGCAGTAGCTCCTCGCACAGCAAGCTCACGCGATCAGAAACAACACAGCGATAAACACAATCAAATCTCACATAAAGAATTTCCAGAATAAACCAAACCCACTTCCTCCCTTTTCAGTCCACCTGAAAAGAAGACATTGTTCCCAAAAACCTTTGAACAAGTCACTGTACTCAAACACAGTCTCCCTTTAGAAGTCCTGGCGAGATACTCTCGTAGCCGACGCACGCACGGCGTCACCCGGTGTCCAGACAAACAGAACCCCCTCCCGATAAATTAGGTCCTTTCTCTCTCGTCCGTTGGGAGATTAACCCTGACTTGCAAGCGCTTCGCTTAATTCCCCAAGTCAGTAACAGTTTAGAAGACGATCCTAAACTTCGGTAGAATTACCACAGTCATCAGAGCTAGAGTGATAAATACCGTCCTACGGAAGAACCAATTGATGAATCACTCTCCCCTTCGTCGCATATCTACCTGCGACAATGCAGCTGCGCTATGACACCGTCCTCCGAGCGAATGTACGCGCTAGCAATTCCCCTCCCCTCTACCTCTGACACAATGTTCTCCTAATTGTTCAGGCCGCTCGCGCGGACTTCTCCCGCTTTACCCAAAGTGGATTTCGTTAGACTTTTAACCAAACAGTCCCAGAACTGTCCTAACGAAATTGTAGCTACTGAGCTACGAACGGGAAAACGATACTTGCGCCGGCCGTTTGAACCAAAACGGCTAGACGAAACGTTCCCGCGCCTCAGACGTCACTCCAGCCTCGCACCCAGGCTACTCGCAGCCGGCGCAGCTTCCATCGGAGGCGTCCAAGAAAACCACGAGCTCCACCCGCGTAGACTCGAAGAACCAGTACTGCAGGGCTCCACCAGTAGAGGATGCAGCACTCGTGGAATTCCGTAGGCACGAAAGTAGACCGATGGATCAGTGGACCGTAGATGACCAGACAAGTGACCAGTAGCCCTCGTGGCTAGGCCGCCCAAACGCGAATAGCCCAACGGCCAAACAGCGCCTCAGCAATTCCTGCTATTTTCAGCCTGCAACACACAACATTTTGCCCCAATAAGCAATTACCCTTTCCCCCATAGAATTTACTCGAGCGAGATTCAATATTTTAGCGATGCATTCAGCCCAGACGCCCCAGTTGAACTGCTCATTCATTCTCGGCGAGAAAAATCGAATTAACATTCATTTACTCATGAAATAAGTTGATAAATCATTCCCACATGGATTTACTTCAGACTTTAGAGGTACGAATCGCCCATACCTAAACGGATGACCTATTTCCCGCCCAGATTAACAATCAAATACCCCACGTGGCAAAAGCAATATGGCGAGACGGCAATAGTCACCTCAGTCCAGGCTGTGGTGTGATCCACGGAAAACTTCGTCCTAGTCTCCAGGAAGACTCCTCTCCCCTTCTCACGTGCTCAACTACTAGCCTGAGTTGACACAGAGAAAATTCCACCAGGGCGACCAGACTTCGCCCATAAGCCGCACCGCGCAGCTCCCACCTTAGCGACACCGAGGATGTGCGCTCGCTCCCTCCGTCCCAGGTCGACGGAATGCATCTGAGCTCTCCAACGCAATCGAACCTCGGCGTCCTCCTCTCACGTGATTAACCGCCAATCACTAATGAGAGATTTCCCGCCTCCGCTATCTTCTCCAATCACTACTCGCCAAGGCCCAGCGAGCCACGAGCCCCTGCTAACAATCGAGTAGACCCCGTAGATCTTACTCACTATAACCCCTCCGAAGACCCCCCTCCCCCTCGGGTTCCCTCGGAGCGAAGCTATAACATTCCGCTACGCGATAGCCACGCCCACAGCGACAAGCGCACGAGCGTAGACACGGAGAAGATTTATACACTAACTATTTACAATGGGGATGAATAACCCACATCACCCTTTTCGTCGCTCATCATGCGACAGGGAGAGATGTGATAAGAGACATACACAGCAGCATTTCAGTGTGAGAGGGCTTTAGAGGAATGTACACTTACAGTACAGCATGGGAGAGATGTGATTAGAGGTATGTACATTTGCATTCCAGTTGGGAGGACAAGAGTTAGATCAAATTACGCTTAATGTATAGCATGAGAAAGACATGCTAAGAAGATTGCATATCTGCATTTCAGTGCGGGAGGACAATAGATCTAATTATGTTTAACTCTTAAGATCCTGTACTACCCAATACTGCCCACCCTGCTCAATCCTGTACTGCCCATAGCCACCACCCCACCCCACCCCCCCCACCCCACCCCACCCATGTGGCTCTTACTTGACAGATTTTTTTCTACAAATTGCATAATCCTTACAGAACTGGGGAATGAAACACATGAATGACTTACAGGACCTTAAGAGTTAATGTACAGCATGAAAAAGACATGCTAAGAAGTATGCACATCTGCATTTCAGAGTGGGAGGGCTTTAGACTGGGATCTACACTTACAGTACAGCATGGGAGAGATGTGATTAGACTTAGAGGAATGCACATCTGCATTTCAGAGTGGGAGGGCTTTGACTGGAAAGAGGTGTGTCTGACCAGGGAGGACAGTCAGAGGGCGTGGCAGCTGGACAAGGAGGAAGCACCCCTGGACCGAGTCCGCTACACCAAGGACCTCTATGCTGCTGTGGATGTGGTGCATCTCATGCAGGTTAGACACATGACAGCAGCCTTTTCATTGGTCTTGACAAATCGCACATTTCATGTGGTTTTCTGTAACTTGGTTTCCTATGAATAGGATCCCCTGTATTTTTGCGCATTCCATGCTGATACTAACCTATTTAAATGTTGGCGTTTTCATAATGTTACTGTTTCAATCTTTTCTAAATGTTAATGTAGGTATAGGCAGGTCAAAATTTGAAGTGATTTGAAATGTAATGAAACACTAAAATTATTAAAGTAGCAAGTAATTCAAACACACCAACAAATATTTTTGTTTCTATCACAACTAGAACCAGAGTTATGGACTATCAGCCGTTTTGGGGTCTTTTTTATCTAATCTGATGAAGTTCTCATTTCAGCAAGCTGTAAAATGCAGCCCAAACATCAGAATTACTTCACCTATATAGAATCTATTGTTTGTAACACAAACATCGCCCTTTTTTTTTCCAGGCAACCACAGTCAGTACTTACTTCAGCAAGATGGTGTAATCTTGATGTTTCGTTCAATATTTTAGACGGCAAAAACAGGGTTTATGAGCATCAACTTCAAACAGCTGTAGAATGAGCAATTATTGTCCGATCTTCAAAATTCAAAGTGTTCTGTGTTTGTTTTTACAAGCTCTTCAGAATGACATGCCACAGTAAACCATTGCAAGAACACTGGAAAAAAGCATATATATCACACAGTGCCAGTATTTAACCAGTGCAATTTCAAACTACCAAAATAGTATCCACACAGCCTGTGCTCTATAAGTTCCACTGGACTCAAGGTGTCTGTATTCTAAGACTGACAAAACACTGTGAGATCCCTGACGATGAAACATCAGCAGAAAGTATAGCACCTGAAGGCTGTGTTCTATGGTAGAGGAGCACGGCTCAACCGTCTCTCAACTCCACACATAGCTCCACTGAATTTGAGGTGTCTATCCTATGTGACGATGAAACGTCTACACAAATTACAGCACCCGAACTGGCTGAAGGCTGTGCTGTATGGTAGAGGAGCGCAGCTTGACCATCTCTCAACTCCACACATACAGTGCAGATTTTGACAGCCCTATTTTCATGAGACATTCTCCTATTGGGTCCATCTCAATCTGCTTGGACAGAAAGTCGTCAAGTGTGTTCCATGACTCTTTCTCGAAGTCCCTAATAGCCTTTTCAGTTCTGAGTCTGTGTTTTGGAACATCGCCGCGTCCCAATGCTTTCTTGAGGAACTCCTCAACTTCTGTCCAGGTTTTGTCCCCCTCTTCTTTCAGCACATATACTTGAAGAAGTCTGTTGTCAAGGGTTCTTGACACCTCCTTCCTTCTGCCTCAACCCATTGCCAGGAAAGCTTGGCTTGTGAAGCATCTGTAAACAAAAAAGAAAAGATGCAGCAAATATTTAAAAATTTTCACAAGTTATTTACACAAATTTCACACCAGGACCTTTACCCATGTGTAGCCTCTCACACTGGTCACAGGCAGATGTAGCCTCTCACACTGGTCACAGACAGATGTAGCCTCTCACACTGGTCACAGACAGATGTAGCCTCTCACACAGGTCACAGGCAGATGTAGCCTCTCACACTGGTCACAGACAGATGTAGCCTCTCACACTGGTCACACACAGATGTAGCCTCTCACACAGGTCACAGACAGATGTAGCCTCTCACACTGGTCACAGGCAGATGTAGCCTCTCACACTGGTCACAGCCAGATGTAGCCTCTCACACAGGTCACAGGCAGATGTTGCCTCTCACACTGGTCACAGACAGATGTAGCCTCTCACACTGGTCACAGACAGATGTAGCCTCTCACACTGGTCACAGACAGATGTAGCCTCTCACACTGGTCACAGACAGATGTAGCCTCTCACACTGGTCACAGACAGATGTAGCCTCTCACACTGGTCACAGACAGATGTAGCCTCTCACACAGGTCACAGAGAGATGTAGCCTCTCACACTGGTCACAGACAGATGTAGCCTCTCACACTGGTCACAGACAGATGTAGCCTCTCACACTGGTCACAGAGAGATGTAGCCTCTCACACTGGTCACAGACAGATGTAGCCTCTCACACTGGTCACAGACAGATGTAGCCTCTCACACTGGTCACAGACAGATGTAGCCTCTCACACAGGTCACAGACAGATGTAGCCTCTCACACTGGTCACAGACAGATGCATGTAGCCTCTCACACTGGTCACAGACAGATGCATGTAGCCTCTCACACAGGTCACAGACAGATGTAGCCTCTCACACAGGTCACAGACAGATGTAGCCTCTCACACAGGTCACAGACAGATGTAGCCTCTCATTCAGGTCACAGAGAGATGTAGCCTCTCACACTGGTCACAGACAGATGCATGTAGCCTCTCACACTGGTCACAGACAGATGTAGCCTCTCACACTGGTCACAGAGAGATGTAGCCTCTCACACTGGTCACAGGCAGATGTAGCCTCTCACACTGGTCACAGCCAGATGTAGCCTCTCACACAGGTCACAGACAGATGTAGCCTCTCACACTGGTCACAGGCAGATGTAGCCTCTCACACTGGTCACAGACAGGTGTAGCCTCTCACACAGGTCACAGACAGATGTAGCCTCTCACACAGGTCACAGAGAGATGTAGCCTCTCACACAGGTCACAGGCAGATGTAGCCTCTCACACAGGTCACAGACAGATGTAGCCTCTCATACAGGTCACAGACAGATGTAGCCTCTCACACTGGTCACAGACAGATGCATGTAGCCTCTCACACTGGTCACAGACAGATGCATGTAGCCTCTCACACAGGTCACAGACAGATGTAGCCTCTCACACAGGTCACAGACAGATGTAGCCTCTCACACAGATCACAGACAGATGTAGCCTCTCATACAGGTCACAGAGAGATGTAGCCTCTCACACTGGTCACAGACAGATGCATGTAGCCTCTCACACTGGTCACAGACAGATGTAGCCTCTCACACTGGTCACAGACAGATGTAGCCTCTCACACAGGTCACAGACAGATGTAGCCTCTCACACTGGTCACAGACAGATGTAGCCTCTCACACAGGTCACAGACAGATGTAGCCGCTCACACTGGTCACAGACAGATGTAGCCTCTCACACAGGTCACAGAGAGATGTAGCCTCTCACACTGGTCACAGGCAGATGTAGCCTCTCACACAGGTCACAGACAGATGTAGCCTCTCACACAGGTCACAGAGAGACGTAGCCTCTCACACTGGTCACAGGCAGATGTAGCCTCTCACACTGGTCACAGGCAGATGTATCCTCTCACACAGGTCACAGACAGATGTAGCCTCTCACACCGGTCACAGAGAGATGTAGCCTCTCACACTGGTCACAGACAGATGCATGTAGCCTCTCTCACTGGTCACAGGCAGATGTAGCCTCTCACACAGGTCACAGGCAGATGTAGCCTCTCACACAGGTCACAGGCAGATGTAGCCTCTCACACTGGTCACAGACAGATGCATTTTTGTTTTGTTGTAAAAACATCAGTGTATACAGTCAACAAACACAATATAAAGAAAACAATGAGCAAACAACATCTATTATGCACAAAATAATTATGATATATTTGATTGCACAGGCCTATGAATTTCTCATAAATACAAACGCTAAAATTCTGCTAGAAATTTCCCCCAAAACTTAGCAGAATCATCTTGCAAATGAATAGCACGTAAAAAGTTAGATAAAAATTGGACTTCAACCAATTGATCATTTCTCAGTTAAAAGCGGGGCGGGAAGGTGTGTGTGTGTGTGTGTGTGTCTTAAAAGAGGGGGTAAAGTGAATTGCATACATCTCCACATTTTATGTAGGACAGTAAAAAAACTGGACACAAAAGACAAAATGCTTTAGATTCACATACAAGATGCCTCTATTATATGTGACTGCTTCAATCATTCAGTTATCATGTTGACGTTAACAAACAACTCATCTCTTTGCTTGGAGTGTGTACATACATTTTTTTCTGTTTGTTACCATCTTTTCAGGGTGATGCATGAACATTTCTCTCTCTCTCTCTCTCTCTCTCTCTCTCTCTCTCTCTCTCTCTCTCTCTCTCTCTCTCTCTCTCTCTCTCTCTCTCTCTCTCCTCCTTCCTCCTCACTATTTACAGGCTCCAACTCTCTCCCTTCCTCCTCACTATTTACAGGCTCCCACTCTCTCCCTTCCTCCTCACTATTTACAGGCTCCCACTCTCTCCCTTCCTCCTCACTATTTACAGGCTCCCACTCTCTCCCTTCCTCCTCACTATTTACAGGCTCCCACTCTCTCCCTTCCTCCTCACTATTTACAGGCTCCCACTCTCTCCCTTCCTCTTCACTATTTACAGGCTCCCACTCTCTCCCTTCCTCCTCACTATTTACAGGCTCCCACTCTCTCCCTTCCTCCTCACTATTTACAGGCTCCCACTCTCTCCCTTCCTCCTCACTATTTACAGGCTCCCACTCTCTCCCTTCCTCCTCACTATTTACAGGCTCCCACACTCTCCCTTCCTCCTCACTATTTACAGGCTCCCACACTCTCCCTTCCTCCTCACTATTTACAGGCTCCCACACTAAAGTGAAAGTGACCCACAGAGGCAGATATCGGATAAGTCTGTCATCTCTTTCTAGAGGAGTAATTATCTCATACCCCACTTCCTGGGTCACAGTCTCAGATACTGTTTTTGTCTCTCTCTTCTCTGCCCCCACCCCCTCGCTCACTCCTTCTGTTATCATGTTTGCCCTTTGCCCCCCACCCCACCCCCCATTATGTCTGCCGCCACCCCCCCCCCCCCCCCCCTCATAGAATGATAAATAAATTGGAAAGTATTTTTCTTGACAACAAATGATTGTTATTATTCAACTAAAAATGCGAAATGGAGGAATAGAATGTATAATGCTTTAGAATGATTAGGTGCAATAAAGTGCAATTTTTGGTGTTTTTAAAGCTAAAAAGAAGTTTCCAACATTAATTATAAAAATTAAGTGTCTGTAGGATCCAGTTTTGCCAAAACGTCAAATGCACACAATCACCTTTGTCAGCCTCTACTGCATTTTTGCTGTGTTAAGACTCAGTTCGTGAAAACGGGTCACAAATGTGCTCCTACTAGTCCTAGCTGTGTGTTACAGGAGGGACGACTGCTGGCAGCGGGGTCCAGGGACAGACAGCTGACACTGCTGGACCTGAACAAGTGGGACCCTGAAGATGCCGACTCCCTGAGCAACATGAAGGTGTTTGGCAACTCCACCACACACAATGTGAGTACTGGCTGGCAACTCCACCACACACAATGTGAGTACTAGCTGGCAACTCCACCACACACAATGTGAGTACTGGCTGGCAACTCCACCACACACTGTGAGTACTGGCTGGCAACTCCACCACACAATGTGAGTACTGGCTGGCAACTCCACCACACACAATGTGAGTACTGGCTGGCAACTCCACCACACACTGTGAGTACTGGCTGGCAACTCCACCACACAATGTGAGTACTGGCTGGCGACTCCACCACACACACTGAGTACTGGCTGGCAACTCCACCACACACAATGTGAGTACTGGCTGGCAACTCCACCACACTGTGAGTACTGGCTGGCAACTCCACCACACACTGTGAGTACTGGCTGGCAACTCCACCACACACAATGTGAGTACTGGCTGGCAACTCCACCACACACAATGTGAGTACTGGCTGACAACTCCACCACACACTGTGAGTACTGGCTGGCAACTCCACCACACACTGTGAGTACTGGCTGGCAACTCCACCACACACAATGTGAGTACTGGCTGGCAACTCGAGTACTGACTGGCAACTCCACCACACACAATGTGAGTACTGGCTGGCAACTCCACCACACACACTGTGAATACTGGCTGGCAACTCCACCACACACAATGTGAGTACTGGCTGGCAACTCCACCACACACAATGTGAGTACTGGCTGGCAACTGCACCACACACACTGTGAGTACTGGCTGGCAACTTCACCACACACAATGTGAGTACTGGCTGGCAACTCCACCACACACAATGTGAGTACTGGCTGGCAACTCCACCACACACAATGTGAGTACTGGCTGGCAATTCCACCACACACAATGTGAGTACTGGCTGGCAACTCCACCACACACAATGTGAGTACTGGCTGGCAACTCCACCACACACAATGTGAGTACTGGCTGGTAACTCCACCACACACAATGTGAGTACTGGCTGGCAACTCCACCACACACAATGTGAGTACTGGCTGGCAACTCCACCACACACAATGTGAGTACTGGCTGGCAACTCCACCACACACAATGTGAGTACTGGCTGGCAACTCCACCACACACAATGTGAGTACTGGCTGGCAACTCCACCACACACACTGAGTACTGGCTGGCAACTCCACCACACACAATGTGAGTACTGGCTGGCAACTCCACCACACACAATGTGAGTACTGGCTGGCAACTCCACCACACACAATGTGAGTACTGGCTGGCAACTCCACCACACACAATGTGAGTACTGGCTGGCAACTCCACCACACAAAGTGAGTACTGGCTGGCAACTCCACCACACACAATGTGAGTACTGGCTGGCAACTCCACCACACACAATGTGAGTACTGGCTGGCAACTCCACCACACACACTGTGAATACTGGCTGGCAACTCCACCACACACTGTGAATACTGGCTGGCAACTCTACCACACAATGTGAGTACTGGCTGGCAACTCCACCACACTCTGTGAATACTGGCTGGCAACTCAACCACACACAATGTGAGTACTGGCTGGCAGCTCCACCACACAATGTGAGTACTGGCTGGCAACTCCACCACACACTGTGAGTACTGGCTGACAACTCCACCACACAATGTGAGTACTGGCTGACAACTCCACCACACTCAATGTGAGTACTGGCTGACAACTCCACTACACACTGAGTACTGGCTGGCAACTCCACCACACACTGTGAGTACTGGCTGGCAACTCCACCACACAATGTGAGTACTGGCTGACAACTCCACCACACACTGAGTACTGGCTGACAACTCCACCACACAATGTGAGTACTGGCTGGCAACTCCACCACACACTGTGAGTACTGGCTGACAACTCCACCACACAATGTGAGTACTGGCTGGCAACTCCACCACACACTGTGAGTACTGGCTGACAACTCCACCACACACTGAGTACTGGCTGACAACTCCACCACACAATGTGAGTACTGGCTGGCAACTCCACCACACACTGTGAGTACTGGCTGACAACTCCACCACACAATGTGAGTACTGGCTGGCAACTCCACCACACACAATGTGAGTACTGGCTGGCAACTCCACCACACACTGTGAGTACTGGCTGGCAACTCCACCACACACAATGTGAGTACTGGCTGGCAACTCCACCACACACTGTGAGTACTGGCTGGCGACTCCACCACACACACTGAGTACTGGCTGGCAACTCCACCACACACTGTGAGTACTGGGTGGCGACTCCACCACACACTGTGAGTACTGGCTGGCAACTCCACCACACAATGTGAGTACTGGGTGGCGACTCCACCACACAATGTGAGTACTGGGTGGCGACTCCACCACACACTGTGAGTACTGGCTGGCAACTCCACCACACAATGTGAGTACTGGGTGGCGACTCCACCACACACTGTGAGTACTGGCTGGCAACTCCACCACACACTGTGAGTACTGGCTGGCGACTCCACCACACACTGTGAGTACTGGCTGGCAACTCCACCACACACACTGAGTACTGGCTGACAACTCCACCACACACACTGAGTACTGGCTGGCAACTCCACCACACTGTGAGTACTGGCTGGCAACTCCACCACACACTGTGAATACTGGCTGGCAACTCCACCACACACTGTGAGTACTGGGTGGCAACTCAACCACACACTGTGAGTACTGGCTGGCAACTCCACCACACACAATGTGAGTACTGGCTGACAACTCCACCACACACAATGTGAGTACTGGGTGGCAACTCCACCACACACTGTGAGTACTGGCTGGCAACTCCACCACACACAGTGAGTACTGGCTGGCAACTCCATCACACACTGTGAGTACTGGCTGGCGACTCCACCACACACTGTGAGTACTGGCTGGCAACTCCACCACACACAATGTGAGTACTGGGTGGCAACTCCACCACACACTGTGAGTACTGGCTGACAACTCCACCACACACAATGTGAGTACTGGCTGGCAACTCCACCACACACAATGTGAGTACTGGCTGGCAACTCCACCACACACACTGAGTACTGGCTGACAACTCCACCACACAATGTGAGTACTGGCTGGCAACTCCACCACACACACTGAGTACTGGCTGGCAACTCCACCACACTCAATGTGAGTACTGGCCATAGAGCAGATTCACCTGCTGAAAGCAAGCACTGCTCATGGACCGTTAAGTTTGTACCCTTGCACTGTTAAAGCCTGAATAACTGACTGAATTTAGTCAAAATTGTTAGTGAAATTCGTCTTGTGGACTGAGACCTGCTGTTTGACTGAGTGACACCTTGTATTTGCCTGAGACATTGTGTTTGAAAGACTGACTAAAGGCAGGTGATTGACTGATGAAATCAGCTGTGACATTTGACAGTGCAGTCAGGAGACTAACTGTCAGGCTGTCTGGTAAGATCTGACTGACTTTGGTTCACTGGCTGACTAGTGACTTGGAAATTTCTGGTGTCAGACTAAGTCCCGTGTCTGACTGACTAACTGAGATCTAGGGTGTTTGACTGACTGAGACCTGGTGTGTCTGACTGGCTGAAACCTGGTGTGTCTGTCTGACTGAGACCTGGTGTGTCTGACTGGCTGAAACCTGGTGTGTCTGTCTGACTGTCTGAAACCTGGTGTGTCTGACTGGCTGAAACCTGGTGTGTCTGACTGTCTGAAACCTGGTGTGTCTGTCTGACTGGCTGAAACCTGGTGTGTCTGAGTGGCTGAAACCTGGTGTGTCTGACTGGCTGAAACCTGGTGTGTCTGACTGTCTGAAACCTGGTGTGTCTGACTGGCTGAAACCTGGTGTGTCTGACTGGCTGAAACCTGGTGTGTCTGTCTGACTGGCTGAAACCTGGTGTGTCTGTCTGACTGGCTGAAACCTGGTGTGTCTGAGTGGCTGAAACCTGGTGTGTCTGTCTGACTGTCTGAAACCTGGTGTGTCTGAGTGGCTGAAACCTGGTGTGTCTGTCTGACTGTCTGAAACCTGGTGTGTCTGATTGACTGAGGTCTGGTGTGTCTGTCTGTCTGACTGAAACCTGGTGTGTCTGACTGTCTGAAACCTGGTGTGTCTGTCTGACTGTCTGAAACCTGGTGTGTCTGTCTGACTGTCTGAAACCTGGTGTGTCTGACTGGCTGAAACCTGGTGTGTCTGTCTGACTGTCTGAAACCTGGTGTGTCTGACTGACTGACTGAGTTCTGGTGTGACTGACTGACTGAAACCTGGTGTGACTAACTGACTGAAACCTGGTGTGACTGACTGAGTTCTGGTGTGACTGACTGAGTTCTGGTGTGACTGTCTGACTGAAACCTGGTGTGTCTGTCTGACTGTCTGAAACCTGGTGTGTCTGTCTGACTGTCTGAAACCTGGTGTGTCTGACTGACTGTCTGAAACCTGGTGTGTCTGTCTGACTGTCTGAAACCTGGTGTGTCTGTCTGACTGTCTGAAACCTGGTGTGTCTGACTGGCTGAAACCTGGTGTGTCTGTCTGACTGTCTGAAACCTGGTGTGTCTGTCTGACTGTCTGAAACCTGGTGTGTCTGACTGGCTGAAACCTGGTGTGTCTGACTGACTGTCTGAAACCTGGTGTGTCTGTCTGACTGAAACCTGGTGTGTCTGTCTGACTGTCTGAAACCTGGTGTGTCTGACTGACTGTCTGAAACCTGGTGTGTCTGTCTGACTGAAACCTGGTGTGTCTGACTGACTGGCTGAAACCTGGTGTGTCTGACTGACTGTCTGAAACCTGGTGTGTCTGTCTGACTGAAACCTGGTGTGTCTGTCTGACTGAAACCTGGTGTGTCTGTCTGACTGTCTGAAACCTGGTGTGTCTGTCTGACTGTCTGAAACCTGGTGTGTCTGACTGTCTGAAACCTGGTGTGTCTGTCTGACTGTCTGAAACCTGGTGTGTCTGACTGACTGAAACCTGGTGTGTCTGTCTGACTGAAACCTGGTGTGTCTGTCTGACTGTCTGAAACCTGGTGTGTCTGTCTGACTGTCTGAAACCTGGTGTGTCTGACTGTCTGAAACCTGGTGTGTCTGTCTGACTGTCTGAAACCTGGTGTGTCTGTCTGACTGTCTGAAACCTGGTGTGTCTGTCTGACTGTCTGAAACCTGGTGTGTCTGACTGTCTGAAACCTGGTGTGTCTGTCTGACTGTCTGAAACCTGGTGTGTCTGTCTGTCTGTCTGAAACCTGGTGTGTCTGACTGACTGACTGAGTTCTGGTGTGACTGACTGACTGAAACCTGGTGTGACTAACTGGCTGAAACCTGGTGTGTCTGACTGACTGACTGAGTTCTGGTGTGACTGACTGACTGAAACCTGGTGTGACTAACTGACTGAAACCTGGTGTGACTGACTGAGTTCTGGTGTGACTGACTGAGTTCTGGTGTGACTGTCTGACTGAAACCTGGTGTGTCTGACTGTCTGAAACCTGGTGTGTCTGTCTGTCTGTCTGAAACCTGGTGTGTCTGACTGACTGGCTGAAACCTGGTGTGTCTGTCTGTCTGTCTGAAACCTGGTGTGTCTGTCTGACTGTCTGAAACCTGGTGTGTCTGTCTGACTGTCTGAAACCTGGTGTGTCTGACTGAGTTCTGGTGTGACTGACTGAGTTCTGGTGTGACTGTCTGACTGAAACCTGGTGTGTCTGACTGTCTGAAACCTGGTGTGTCTGTCTGACTGTCTGAAACCTGGTGTGTCTGTCTGACTGTCTGAAACCTGGTGTGTCTGTCTGACTGTCTGAAACCTGGTGTGTCTGTCTGACTGTCTGAAACCTGGTGTGTCTGACTGACTGGCTGAAACCTGGTGTGTCTGTCTGGCTGAAACCTGGTGTGACTAACTGACTGAAACCTGGTGTGACTGACTGAGTTCTGGTGTGACTGACTGAGTTCTGGTGTGACTGACTGACTGAGACCTGGTGTGACTGACTGACTGACACCTGGTGTGACTGACTGACTGAGGCATGGTGTGACTGACTGAGGTCTGGTGTGACTGACTGACTGAGTTCTGGTGTGACTGACTGCATGAGACCTGGTGTGACTGGCTGAGATCTGTAGTGTGATAGAGACCAGGTGTGTGACTGACTGAGGCCTACTTTATGACTGATTGAGACTTACTATGTGATGGCGACCAGGTGTATGACTAACTACAACCAGGTGTGTGACTGACAGATTTACTGTATGATTGACAGAGACTTGTTGTGTTACTGAGACCAGGTGTATGACTGACAGGACTTGCTGTGTTACTGAGACCAGGTGTATGACTGACGAGACTTGCTGTATGACTGACGAGACTTGCTGTATGACTGACAGAGACTTGCTGTATGACTGACAGAGACTTGCTGTATGACTGACAGAGACTTGCTGTATGACTGACAGAGACTTGCTGTATGACTGACAGAGACTTGCTGTATGACTGACAGAGACTTGCTGTATG
Source organism: Theodoxus fluviatilis (assembly GCA_034096865.1). Lineage (NCBI taxonomy): Eukaryota > Metazoa > Mollusca > Gastropoda > Cycloneritida > Neritidae > Theodoxus > Theodoxus fluviatilis. The sequence continues at coordinate 79,145 of JAWQFJ010001500.1, read as the reverse complement.
ACTGACGAGACTTGCTGTATGACTGACGAGACTTGCTGTATGACTGACAGAGACTTGCTGTATGACTGACAGAGACTTGCTGTATGACTGACAGAGACTTGCTGTATGACAGACAGAGACTTGCTGTATGACAGACAGAGACTTGCTGTATGACTGACAGAGACTTGCTGTATGACTGACAGAGACTTGCTGTATGATGGACAGAGACTTGCTGTATGACTGACGAGACTTGCTGTATGACTGACAGAGACTTGCTGTATGACTGACAGAGACTTGCTGTATGACTGACAGAGACTTGCTGTATGACTGACAGAGACTTGCTGTATGACTGACAAAGACTTGCTGTATGACTGACGAGACTTGCTGTATGACTGACAGAGACTTGCTGTATGACTGACGAGACTTGCTGTATGACTGACAGAGACTTGCTGTATGACTGACAGAGACTTGCTGTATGATGGACAGAGACTTGCTGTATGATGGACAGAGACTTGCTATATGATGGACAGAGACTTGCTGTGTCACTGAGATCAGGTGTCTGACAGACAGAGACTTGCTGTATGACAAACAGAGACTTGCTGTATGTTGGACAGAGACTTGCTGTGTTACTGAGACCAGGTGTATGACTGACAGAGACTTGCTGTATGACAGAGACTTGTGTTACTGAGACCGGGCGTCTGAAAGACAGAGACTTGCTGTATGACAGAGACTTGCTGTATGACTGACAGAGACTTGCTGTATGACAGAGACTTGCTGTATGACTGACAGAGACTTGCTGTATGACTGACAGAGACTTGCTGTATGACTGACGAGACTTGCTGTATGATGGACAGAGGCTTGCTGTATGACAGGGACTTGCTGTATGACAGAGACTTGTGTTGCTGAGACCGGGCGTCTGAAAGACAGAAACTTGCTGTATGACTGACAGAGACTTGCTGTGTCACTGAGATCAGGTGTCTGACAGGCAGAGACTTTCTGTATGACTGACAGAGACTTGCTGTATGACAGAGACTTGCTGTATGACAGAGACTTGCTGTATGACTGACAGAGACTTGCTGTATGACTGACAGAGACTTGCTGTATGACTGACAGAGACTTGCTGTATGACTGACGAGACTTGCTGTATGATGGACAGAGACTTGCTGTGTTACTGACAGAGACTTGCTGTATGACTGACAGAGACTTGCTGTATGACTGACAGAGACTTGCTGTATGACTGACAGAGACTTGCTGTATGACTGACAGAGACTTGCTGTGTGACTGACAGAGACTTGCTGTATGACTGACAGAGACTTGCAGTATGACTGACAGAGACTTACTGTATGACTGACAGAGACTTGCTGTATGACTGACGACACTTGCTGTATGACTGACGAGACTTGCTGTATGACTGACAGAGACTTCCTGTATGACTGACAGAGACTTGCTGTATGACTGACAGAGACTTGCTGTATGACTGACAGAGACTTGCTGTATGACTGACAGAGACTTGCTGTATGACTGACAGAGACTTGCTGTATGACTGACAGAGACTTGCTGTATGACTGACAGAGACTTGCTGTATGACTGACAGACTTGCTGTATGACTGACAGAGACTTGCTGTATGACTGACGACACTTGCTGTATGACTGACGAGACTTGCTGTATGACTGACAGAGACTTCCTGTATGACTGACAGAGACTTGCTGTATGACTGACAGAGACTTGCTGTATGACTGACAGAGACTTGCTGTATGACTGACAGAGACTTGCTGTATGACTGACAGAGACTTGCTGTATGACTGACAGAGACTTGCTGTATGACTGACAGAGACTTGCTGTATGACTGACAGAGACTTGCTGTATGACTGACAGAGACTTGCTGTATGACAGAGACTTGCTGTATGACTGACGAGACTTGCTGTATGACTGACAGAGACTTGCTGTATGACTGACAGAGACTTGCTGTGTCACTGACAGAGACTTGCTGTGTCACTGAGATCAGGTGTCTGACAGGCAGAGACTTTCTGTATGACTGACAGAGACTTGCTGTATGACTGACGAGACTTGCTGTATGACTGACAGAGACTTGCTGTATGACTGACGAGACTTGCTGTATGACTGACAGAGACTTGCTGTATGACTGACAGAGACTTGCTCTATGACTGACGAGACTTGCTGTATGACTGACGAGACTTGCTGTATGACTGACAGAGACTTGCTCTATGACTGACAGAGACTTGCTGTATGACTGACGAGACTTGCTGTATGACTGACAGAGACTTGCTGTATGACTGACAGAGACTTGCTGTATGACTGACAGAGACTTGCTGTATGACAGACAGAGACTTGCTGTATGACTGTCAGAGACTTGCTGTGTGACTGACAGAGACTTGCTGTGTGACTGACGAGACTTGCTGTATGACTGTCAGAGACTTGCTGTGTGACTGACAGAGACTTGCTGTGTGACTGACGAGACTTGCTGTATGACAGAGACTTGCTGTATGACTGACAGAGACTTGCTGTATGACTGACAGAGACTTGCTGTGTCACTGACAGAGACTTGCTGTGTCACTGAGACATGGTGTTTGCCTGGCAGGGCTGGATCTGGTCCATGGCTTCATCCAACAACTCCCTGGCCTCTGGTTGCTGGGACTGCCATGTTCGGCTCTGGGATGTTCAGGCTGGCATGCAGTGCTATGCAGACTACAGGTAGACCTCAGTCATTCGGAATGACAATTAAAAAAATGCAATTAGTGTTTTCATTGTCTTTTGATGTTAAGAGACTGCACATTACCCTTTGCTTATGTCTGTAATCTTGCTAGATGTGAAGAGACTGTAAAGAGGAGAGTTGTTGCCACATATTTTGAAGGAAGTCAGTGGAACATTCACAGTGGAAATCAGTCATTATAACCCTGCAATGACCCTTAATGTTAATGACAGTGTTTGCTGCATGTGTGCCTTTGAATGGGTCCACTACTGCAAATCCTTTTTGAGTTCATTCAGTTCTTGCTGTTTTGCTGTGCAGGTTGATGGCCGAACAGAGCTTATTAAGGCTGCTAGACCATAAAATCCATTCATTTGTTCATTCATTCACTCATTCATTCATTCATTCATTCATTCATTCATTCATTCATTCATTCATTCATTCATTTGTTCATTCATAATTTCTTTCATGCAGTGTTCAGGCTGAATACAGCCATACTGGACCTGTTCTGGGAGAGTGGGCTCATGGTGGCTGCCTGCTGTGTGAGACCATAAAACTTCATTCGTTTGTTCATGCATTCATTCATTCATTCATTCATTCATTCATTCATTCATTCATTCATTCATTCATTCATTCATTCATTCATTCATTCATTTATTCATTCATACTTTCTTTCATGCATTGTTCAGGCTGAATACAGCCATACTGGACCTGTACTGGGAGAGTGGGCTCATGGTGGCTGCCTGCTACGTCAAGAACCTTTGCTTCATTGACCCCCGTGCCCCCGGGTACACTGAGCGATGCCTCCACCGCAGTGCCGTGCTGTGCCTGACGGGCGATGACCGCTACATCGTCTCAGGCAGTGAGGACAAGACCATTGTCATCTTCGACCGCAGGCGAGACTGCATTGCCAAACGCATTCAGGTGTGCTGACATCTCTGCTTTCAATGTGGGCTTGGAAACTTTAGAAACTTTTGAACATCAGTAGTTAGTTCTACTTCCTCTTTTCCCATAGCCAGCTCACCTATCTGTCCCCTGTTTTTTGCACGTAAGTCTGATGACTTTGTATCTCACTTCGTGTCTGTGGTTGTATCTGTATCGTTTTCATTTGATCTGTATATCTGTTTATCCATGTGTGTGTGTGTGTGTTTGTGTGTGTGTGTGTGTGTGTGTGTGTGTGTGTGTGTGTTTGTGACAAAGAAAAAAAGAGAAAAAGTATGACCGGAGTCTGACTAATTGTATTCTTTTGAGAAAAATAGAGGCCCTGAAGAAAGCCATTTGTGGGAGGGCTGACGGCACTTACAATGGGAGCGTGTGGCTTGGTTCTATGCGGCAATGGCGTTGAACCCAGTGTCGTCTGACACTGGCTCACCACCTCTTCATGTGTGTGTGTGTGTGTGTGTATGCGCACATGCCATGAAGATGGCTAAGGTAGCATGTATTTGCTGACACAGATGGAGAACACGTATCCCCTGGATATGAGTTGGGGCAACAACCAGCTGTGGGTCGCAGACAAGCACGGACAGCTGCACCTGTATGACACGTCTGAGGCTGGTCGCTCCCAGTTCAAGCACATCCAGGTATTTCTCCATCTGCCCATTTCTGTGTGTTCTTCAGTCAGCAGGTGCCTAGCCAGTAAGTGGGCTTTCCTCGGCATTCTTTTCCTGTGTATCAGTGGGTCTTTCTTCTGTATGTGAAGTTGGATGTGTGTGTGTGCACACATGCTTACATGCCTCTCTGTCTTTCTCTGTCTCTCACTGTCTTTTCTCTTTCTGTCTTGTCTATTGGTGTGTCTGTGTCTATCTGTATGTCTCTCTCACTCTCACTCTTGCTTTTGTTCTTGCACTTTGGTCTCGCTCTCCCTCACTCTCACTCACTCTCTCTCACTCACTCTCACTCACTCACTCTCACTCACTCACTCTCTCCTCCCTTCCTCCCTCCCTGCCTCTCACTTCCTTCGCCTTCTTTTTTGAAAAATTCTTAATATCTATTGCAAAGAGCAAAATTGGAGCTTGGTTACCTTCATCATTTACCTCTCTTTTTGAAAATGTAAGGATGATATTGTGTCTTTCTCTTTGCAGCTTTCTTTGCACAAATATTTTTTCTTTGTTTGTATGTTTTACATAAATTAGGAGGGGAAAAACAAAGCTTGTGATTTCCCCTCTCTGTAGAATTGACAGTGACCTTTTCTGAAAGCTGTCTTGATTGGTGCAACCAGTGACAACGTAACGGGAGCAGAGTGTGAGGTCTTTGTGATGATGCAATGACTAAGACAAGAAACGACTTTACAGGCCACAAAAGTGAGTGACTCCCCCCACAAGCTGACAGGAGTGGCCTACAGTGATGGGGCCGTGTTCACCACCTCCACCGATGGCCACCTTCGAGCCTACCAACCCACCCTGGATCCCCAACTCATCGGCTCTGTCCACGCCCACAGCCACGAGATTGCAGGGGTGAGTGAAGGTTGCCCGACTCCATGCTGGTCCATGCACAACCAGTGAGGGGAGTGAGAGCCCTATGGACCGATTCTGCCCTTCTGTGTGACCTGTAGCGGGTTTCCCAGGCCTGTGCTTTGCAAGGAAAGGCAATTGGAAAGGCATTTCCATTCTGTCTTGATTGCTGTAGTCATACAGGAGTTGCTATCAACATTGGGATGGAAAAGCAGGCAGTGTCTAGTTTTGGAAAGCGATTTCATGTGAGAACTGACTGATTAGGCGTCGTGTATGATCACTTTGATCACTTATAAGGAAACCTGGAAACACCTTTCCTATTCCTTTTGACTGGCATATCACAGTCCTGGGACCCACACCTGGAGAAGGGGAGTCCAGCTCTGTCCTGGTCGATGCTTATCCTGTCCAGACTCACTTGAAACTGAGGCAGAGTAGAATGAGCAGAGGTGACAGAAGGCTTGACCAAAGCAGGCAGTGGTCAGTCCCTTCTCAACTGATGGTAGTCTGGATCACTGCCAGCAGAGGGGATGGATCTCCATGTGTGGTTTCATGATAACACTCACCAGTCCCTCCTGCTTGTTTATCTCCAGAGCCCGATGAAGACTTGTTAGTAAAATATGTGTGCCTGTTAATTATCTGTTGCAATAGTATGCCTTTTTTTAAACAAACAACCTAGAACTTTATCTCTCATTGTGTGCTTTATGGAGATGAGCAGTTATCGTATGTCTAACCTGAAGATTTGAACTCGTTGTACCAGTGCAGAGAATTATCTGCAGAGTGACTCTGCCTCACTTGACTCTGACCCACAGCACAGGGAGAGAGGTGAGATGCTGTGCAGCCTGGGTGCCATGGATGCATCAGACCCTGACATGTAACTCAGTGCTGGCACAGATGCTTGGATTCTCAAATATCCCTGCATGGCATATGGTGGGGTGTTGGGAATGGTGGCCTGTTCCTAGAAATGTATGCTCTATGAGAACTGCAAGAAATTGTTGCTGGTGAACTTGAAATGGGCCAGTGGCTTATGCATACTTTTTTCATACTAGTGTTTTAACATTTTGTGGTAAAATGTGGGGGTGGGGGTGGGAGAATCACTGAATTTCACTGTATATGACAGTCTGCAGACATGTCAGGACCTCTTCAGTCACATTTACCTTGATTCCAATACACTGTCACTTTGTGACAGAGTTTTGTTGAAGCCCCCATCTCTCATTGTATTGAGGAACCTGTTGACACATTCTTTATAAACTTTTTTTCTTTCTTTTCTGTTACATGTAGTTAAAATATGCCTATTTTATCATACATTTCAGCTGAGTTACCAGAACAATGTGCTGGCCACCGCTGGCTGTAACGAGTCAATTGGCATCTGGTGTCCTCGTCAAACCCCAACCATGGCCTGATGATCATCGAGAGTGGCCTCCTTGGGGAACAAGTGTGGCTGCCTTCCCAACCTCCTTCCATGCCCCCATCTTCAGTCCCCAATCCTCCCAGAAATTTCTGTCCTGCTGTCTTCCTTTCAGACTCGCCCCCACCCCCAGCCCTCTTCTCTGCCAGTTCATGTCAGCGTGGCAGCATCGCGGTACACCAGCCCTAGACTTGCTGTAGTCAGACACTCAACTGTGAATGCCCCATGGTCTTCAGACGTTGCCTTTTGAATTTCTTCCAATGGATCTACTCCATTTGGATTCATCCATTTCAAATGCAGCATGATCCAGGGCACCCAGCACTAAAGCACAGATCTGCAGCTCCTGGCGATATCTGGCAGTGTTGACAAGCATGGCAGGCTGTGCTTGTGATACTGTAGAAGGATGGTCCATGGTAAACAGTCTTCCACACCTAGACATGCCATGTCAGTTTGCTGCCCATCTGGACTGCAGGTCCGCCATCACAAGTCCTGTGCCAGAGCTGCCAAGTCCCCTTCCTTGTCTCCTCCGTGTTCCCCTCCCTGGTCCACGCAGTGCTGGAATCAGGCTGACTGAAGTCCTCCACAGGCAGGAGGATTCCCTGCATCAAAAGTGGACTGCCTGACGTAAAGGTTGGGGCAGCTCCAGCATTTATTCACATGTGTGCATTTTTGTTGTGGTTGTTTTTGACTGCTTGATAACACTCTCGTATGCATACATAGGATTGCAGCTTTGTTGCTCCATCCTTTACATTCCTGTCATCATTCTGATCAGCCCTGAAACTCTTTTACATTCAAAAAGCAGTTCCTGCATTTACATGAACAATCAAAATGGTACATCCTTCAAACGTTTTTCCCTTTCATCCAATTGTAGAAATGTGGAGTTATAAACCTACTGGGATCTTGGATTCAAAGCAGCATAGTGAACTTCTTTGCACTGTTATCTTATGTTTGCCTTCTGGCCTTTCCATGCTGTGCAGACCTGCATTTGTAGACATTCAGAGACATCCACAAGGCCTATTGTTGTCTAGTGAAAGTAGAGATACTGCCTGTGGACGAAGAGACCACGTCGTACTAGGCACCTACAAACGAGTGAAGGACTGAGAACTCCTTTGTGATGTTACCGACATGGGAACAGCTTCTCTCTGAATGATCTTGATGATGGTCATATAGAAACACGTCATTGTTCTGAGACCTTGATAACCTTGAAGTGAAGCTGACTCCATTCTGTTCTACTTCTTATTATCAAGTTGACTGATGGTACAGTGTTGACTCAGTAAGTAAGTATTCTGGGGAGTTTTCCTGGATATGACAGACAAGAGAATAGTTCCACCATTTTTTATGCGACATTCTTTTATGTGTCCTTGTTTCAATGCTTGGAGAATTTCTTATTTTTCCATTACAAATAAACTGAAGTTGAATAAATTGGACTTTAAACAGATTTTCCATGTCCAATTTCCATGGCATGACGTGGAGATAGCTTTGGTCTGCTTGAGATTGCTCACTCTCTACAAGCATGCTGATTTCCCCTTTTGGATATCCACCCCCTGTGGTTCAGGGGTAAGAATAGACCCACCAAGTCTCTCTGTGCTGTTTGCAAAAGCCAGCCAACCAGGCCACACAAGACTTTCTTGCTCGTGCTTGAACCAGCTGTAGTGCTTTTGTGGTCGGTGGCCCTGCATAGCCTGCAAAGGCTGATATTCCATAAAGCCTCACTCATTCACTCTTAGACTTCTGTCAGGAATAAGAGTGAACTTTGATGCACAGTTTCCCAAGCTGAAGATTTTGGAGTGAAGCTGTTCTTTTCAACATGCTTTCCTTTCATCGTCCCAACTGTTGCTGCAGATGGTTCCTTGTTGTTCCTGGAGAAATTAAAAGAGAGAGAGAGAACAAAACTAGAAGAAAATCCATTCTGTACTTGCTGTCATTATCTGTGGAAGACCAGTTGTCAAAGTTGCATAATTTCTAGGTATTAGATGTAGAACACATAGAATCAGTGTGTTTCAGGCAGGAGCAATGGCCAAGGACCTAAGCTCAACTGTTGGTCCATTTTTTGCTCTGTCTTGCCCTGTTGGGTTGTCTCTTCATCAACTCGGGGATAGACTAGGGCACATGGCTTCATTTTGTAGTCATTTGACGATTCCTCCTTCTTCCCCCCACCCACCATCTCCCACCCCCACCCCCACCCCCACCCCCACCCCCACCCCGAGATTTGTGTGGTTTTTTTCTTGTTTTATCCCTCAATTATCTTTGTTTTGAATTTTTAAATTTGTTTCATCCACTAATAATCAGCTGTATTTTACTACAAAATGTTGGGATGCCTATGTCCCTTGTTGAATTGCACAGTATATGGGTCGCCATCTGTGGTAGCGAGGTACTTTTTGTATACTGTCTGATGATGAGTCGTGGCTCTTTAAAACGGTGAGAGGGAACCAAGTTCTAGAGGATGACACCAGTAGAGATTGTCCTACTTCATCCTGTCATGTCCTGTGTCTGCACGCTGCTGATGCTTCGGCAAAAGACTTGTTCATGCTGGTGCTACTGTCAGGCTATGCTGGGCATGAGCAGTGTCGTAAATTTGTTTGTTTGTTCAAGCTGGAAAGCTGTCTGAGAATACGCAATTTTCCAAGAAAACGTTTCAGATTTCTGAGGGGAAAAAATCAAAGCCAACAAAAATTACGCAACAAACCGTTTTGTCTATTGTGACTCCATGCTTTCATGCTTGGGCAAAGTTCAATAACATATGCTGCATGGAGATTTACCTATCATGAGAAACCACAAAGTGGTCTTCAAAAATGCTCTTATTCATTTTTGGCTGGGGTGGGGGGCTTTGCCCCTCTGGACCCCCTTCCAGGGCGTTGCCCTTTGACCCCGCCTTTTTCAAATATTTTTTGTCAGTCATTCTCCAGTGTGGTTTTGATACAGGACTAAGGAATGACCACTAACCCTGAAAGCGTATTGGTTGTATTCATGAAATCTCACAGTCATTAAGATTTGAAAATAACTGAGCCTTTACAACGATTCCCATTCATTAACTCTTTGGAAGTGCTTGGCGATGGAAGATGTCTGCTGTGTTTTCAGGTTGTGGTTTCTGGCAAGCAGGAAATTATTTTTTTACAGCATCTCATCTTGCAGAATGCTCAACACTGCTGTTGTCATCACTGGCAAAGTGCTAAAATTGGATGGAGGGAACGTTGTCCTCATGCGAAGACTGCTCAGGGCTTGCTAGCGGAGTGTTCAGAGTGTGCTGTGAGCAATGACTGTAAGGAAAGAAATGAGTGGTGTAGTGCCGTCAATATTCCAGGCATTCTTTTCTGCAAGTCAGAGATGAAAAGGATTGTGATGGTGCTCAGATCAGTGCAGATGTTTTTTAATAGAATTGAAAAGAGTACTGATAAGCACTGTCAATTTGTACACAATATTTTCTTTCTCTATGTGTCTGCAGCAAACGTGACCTTTCCTAGCCTTACATAGGATGGTCAGTGAGAGCAGGCCCATGTCATAGAGACGCAGCACACCATAGTGGACCATGAGATTTAGCTGGGAGATGGTCTTACAGAGAAATCTGTCATATTTTTGTTTCAAGTCTTATTTCTGTGTTTTGAGACCAATGTTGTGATATTATCTATTATCACCAGATATTTTTTCATGTGTGTTCATATTAAAGATATTTTCATTATTTTGATTAGCAAATCTCACATTTAAGTCACAGAAGGACACTGTGATTTATTTTCCGTGTCATGCAAGCAGAATGTAGGAATGGAGTTGAAATAAAGTTTTAAAAAATGTATATGTTGTGATTGTCAACCAAGGGATAATTACCCCCTTGACATAATTTTGTGCTTTTATTGATAGCCACATAGTCACTGCTTGAAATCATTGGGTCTTGTCATTCAACCACTGTGGTAGAATCCTAGTGTCAAAACTGTCACATGTTAACCCCAAGTTTTCCTGTCTCTAAGTGCATAGGATGTTCTCGGATTGTTTCAAATGCCAAGCATCAAAGGAAGATTGGTCCCTGTGTTACACACTACCACTAGTACCAGCCAGGCTTAGACAGCAATCAGTGCAGTGCCCACAGCTGGAGCATGGAGACGGCTCTGCCCCCTGACCCAGCATTTGACTCACTCTGCCGCACACCCACACTGTGTGGATCTCATACCTCATTTTTGCTCTGCCCAGTCGTCCTGGAGTCCTTACCCTGTGGCAGTTGTGCAGGGTCCTCGCCTTGGCGATGTGGGTTACGCGGCCTGGTGTGCCAGTGTACAAGGGCCTCAGTGTGCTGTGTGGGGTGTCCACCCTGTGTGGCAGTTGTATGGGGTATATGCTATGGCATTTTGGGTACATGCTATGGAATAAGGGGTATAAGCTGTGGCATTAAGGGTACGTGCAGTGACATTAGTGGTATGTGCCTGATAGTGTGAACATGCCCTGGTTGTAGAGGAGTAGGTGTGCCTTAGAGTGCCCTGTGAAATGTTAGCCCTACAGCTCCTCAACTGTCACATGCTTCTCTGTTCACCAAGCAAGTGTCTTTGTCACGGTATCATTGTTAAGCTAGTCCTCTTCTCTGGACAGAAGATGGGTACAGACAAGTCATGCTCCTCAGTGAGAGCAGCACAGTGTTATAATGATTATATTCTCTAACAGCTTCTTTACCAGTTTTTGAAACGAGGTAATTTTCTTTTTAATCTCTGGATCGAAGTGTTTTTCAAACAAGGTTTTGAATTACACACCTTTTTTTAAAAGTTGTCCTCTGAGTCACACTGTGTTATTTCTCTCTAGTGAGACAGAATGCATAAACATGTTGACAGTTTAGTTGGTGTGTGGTGTTTCATGAGAAATAAAAATGAAAGCATTTCACAAATATATGCCTTTATTATGATTATTCAACATGGTAAAAATATGTATAATGGAAACATGGAGTAAAATTAAATGCATGAGATTGTAGAGTGATAATGATATTTAGAGTGGCATGACATATCATGGTCACAACTATGAAGTATGATGGCTGCACTCTAGATGATGGATGGATGGAGTTGTACGGCCTATCAGCCTTTGTAGGCTATGTAAGGCCAATAAGCACAAACATCATTAGAAAAGTTTAGAGCAAGTGCAAATCAAGTCACGATGTCCCTAGATATTCGCCTCTTATGAATCACACAGGGAGACGCAGTGGGTCTATTGTGACCCCCAACTCTCAGGGGGCTGCACACCAGATGACCAGGAAGAAATGCTGCACTAAGCACAAGAATGCTGCTGCCATTAGTCTTTTCAAGACGTGCTCTCATTCACACATGCCGGCACTTTGAAAACCACACATTCACATTAAGTACCAGTACCCGATATTCATGTGCCAGTGTTCAGGAAGCTATAACAAGTGCACATGATGTACAAGTACCCCACTTTCATGAGCTGGCATTAAAAAATACTGCACATGCCTTGCATGTGTTTTGGGCTGAGTTTGACCAACTCTTGCCATTAACCATAAAGTTGATACTGTAAGCTGCACCTGTTTTCTATCCATTGAACCCTTGTTCCTTGTATTCAGGTCTTCTGTGTGGAAAATTCCGTATCAAGCTGAATCTCTTTTTATGTATAGAAAAAATTAACATTTTGCCATTATTCTCTTCTTTTTTAGAGAAATTTGTGAGCAAATCTATATGTCATAGTTTCACAGCAAATTTGCTTTCATGAGGGAGTGCACAGAAAAATGAAAAACAAAATATGGGAGGGTTCTTTGTAGATTCAAGCAGAAGTACATGGTCACCAACAGCAATAAACTTGAGGGCAAACACAAAAGCAATGTTCCACTTCCAAACTGGGATGTCTCCATCAGATTAACGAGCTTCATTCATTGTTTAGCAGATGGCAATCCCACTGTCAATGCAACATTGCATGCAAATTAAAGCAGCAAATGTGCAGCATTTGACAGTAAAGTTCTGCTTATGGTTGCTGGACACCTCAAAACTATTCCCAACAAGACCGTACACCACATCATGTGGTCATGTTTGTATCAATTGCAGTAGCAGACTGGTAGTATTTAGCCTTTGGACAAAATTAAAATTTGCTTTGTTTCAATTGTTGGCAAACATATATGAAAGAATCTAGTCAGTCAGCCTCTGCCACCCACAGGTTAAGTACCAGTGCCCCACTGTCAAATGCTGGTGATTACTTTTTTTTTAATGCACATGTGCCCATGGATTCACATGCACACACACACACACACATAATCATGCCTGCACTTTGAAATGTTATTGCAAGGAAGCCACACAGACAAGAAGTACTCGGCTTTCAAGACCCGTCACAGTTCCCACTCTCTAGAGAACTCCATCAGTGGAAGAACTGTTTCATGACAGTGCATGCACCCACGACTGTGGTGTTGTCCTTGGGTTCAAGTATGACTAGAACTGTGCATCTGCCTGTGGAACTGAATGTGACTCTGCAGGTATAGTCTACACTTGTAGAGACTGGAACAAATGGGGCACTGGAATTAATGTTTCTGGGACTGACACAGCTCTAAGATGCCTTTCCAAGGCTGCTTGCACATGGCTTCTTCACTCTCTACAGGGAGGTGCTTGCCAATGTGATGAGGGTGCACCATCGGGATCTGTCCAGAGCCACTGGCACCAGGTCTTTTGGTTTCAGACTGCACCGTTTCAGGCTGTTTTTCAAGGAGTCCTTAAAGCGTTTGCATGGGTGGCCTTGATTTCTCTGAAGGTGACTAGCATGGGTGTGCAGTTGTCCTCCATTCTGATGATAAGGCCAGACCAGCAAAGCCATGACCTCAAGAGGATCACCTCAACGGAGGATGTCTTTGCTTCGTCCATGACTTCAATATGTGTTGCCTTATCTATGAATATAGTTATTAACTGAAACAGTGACCAGCAAACAGAGCTTGTATTTCACTGACACGCACCATACAAAACCTTGTCGGTACTCTTGTCATCATCATGGAGATGCTATACCACATTGGTGCTGGATACTTCTAATTTTTACCCAAGACCTTATTGTACACCAGATTGTGCAGCATGCCAGATTGTGTGGCACACCAACACGTAGGACAGCAGACTGGTACATCAAACTATTCCTTCTGGCAAGGCTTCCACGATCCCCCAAACTCCCCACTGTATAAGGATCTCAGGGTCTGTCTTTTCTTTAATCTGACAGAGTACTGAATGGCTGTCTGCATCCCTTCTACTTCTGCATCAATCTTCCAAACAGCCATGTTTTACAGACAGACCATTCTCTACACCTCTCAGGCTCCCACTCGAGTCTTTGTATTTTCACTCATTTATTTTCTTTTTCAGAGCACAGATAAATGCAGTTTAACAATAATATGTTGTCTCTCAAGCTGTGGCAGCCATCTTGTTCAACTCAAAATGAGGAGTGGATGGAAGAAAAGGGGTACAGGCAGCAGTGCCGACCCCTCACTTTGGAGATCCATCCTGGTGCCCGTGCACTGGGTGTGTGGTCATACAGCACAGTAGAATTCAGGAGTCTCGTGCACTCCTTCACAGCAAACTTGGCAGTCACAGTCAAAAAGCACCACAAGTAGACAAAATATGCAGTGTGATCCATAGCTTATATACTGCACATGTGTATATTGGCATCTTTTCACAAAACAAATGCACGTATAAAAAGTATTCCTGAGTAGAAGACGAAAACCCTGCCTCCGCAGGGAAGGGGCTGTATTGCACTTGCAGCAGTCAGCATCAACAGCTGTGTTCTCAAGACATGTCTGTGGAGACATCTGGCACTGCAAATCTGTAGAGATACATGGTCCCGACATGTCGGCACTGTACCATTCTCTAATGCTGTTCTGGCAAGCCTGAGTCAGTCAATACTGGAACCAAATGTAATCAGTCACCACAAAACCAGTGCTAGCTCAATTTACCACTTCATTTAATAGATGAATTTACCACTTCATTTAAGTATGAATACTATAGGATTGAAATTGTAGAGGTTAGGCAATAAAACATTGCTTTTCAAGCATTTAAACATAATTATTGTTCAGGTAAATTATACTAAGACATGAAAATGTTCTGTCTCTGACATGCACTTCTACAAAACATTAAACTGCCTCAGATTGACCGCCAAATCACATATTTCTGCATGTAGCTGCAAATTGCCTTGTTAGGACTGGTTTCATGCTAGCAGTTTCCACATAGGATTTCATGCCTTCTTGGCAGGTGGTGAAAATAGAAATCCTCCCTGGCTCGAGAGAGTGATTCCAGATATTCCCCAACAGCTTTGAAAGACTTTCGGGTGCACTTTTTCACCCCTGTAGGGAAACAAATCCACTCAACTGCCTCTCATCAGGCCAGGCAAGCTGGGTGTCTACCTCACTCCTCTAGCACCCGTGTGTCTGTCCATCTTACACCTCATACCCTATGTGACTATCCGCCTCACACATCATACACCGTCATGTGTAACACAGCCAGAGCCACATGACGCTCCTCTCATCAGCTGGCACCCTGGCTGCTGGACTTTCAGGGCCTCCTCCAGCAGCTCAGCCAGGACGGCCTCAAGCAGCCAGAGGTTTCCAGGGGAACAGGACAGGGTCAGATCATTCAGATCCATCCATATGTTCAAATTACCTTGCATGATTGGCTGTATCACCTGTATGGCTGTCCATCTCACATTTCATACACCTGTAGGATTGTCCAACTCACATTTCATACATATGTACAACTGTCTACCTCACACCCCATACACCTCTCTGGCTGTCCATCGAACACCTCATGCACCTGTGTGACTGTCCATCTCACACCTCATACACCTGTAGAAGTTTCTTACTCACACCTCATAAATCTGTGTGACTGTCCTCCTCACACCTCATGCACCTGTGTGACTGTCCACCTCACACCTCATGCACCTGTGTGACTGTCCACCTCACACCTCATGCACCTGTGTGACTGTCCTCCTCACACCTCATGCACCTGTGAGACTGTCCTCCTCACACTTCATGCACCTGTGTGACTGTCCACCTCACACTTCATGCACCTGTGTGACTGTCCTCCTCACACTTCATGCACCTGTGTGACTGTCCACCTCACACTTCATGCACCTGTGTGACTGTCCTCCTCACACTTCATGCACCTGTGTGACTGTCCACCTCACACTTCATGCACCTGTGTGACTGTCCTCCTCACACTTCATGCACCTGTGTGACTGTCCTCCTCACACTTCATGCACCTGTGTGACTGTCCACCTCACACCTCATGCACCTGTGTGACTGTCCACCTCAAACCTCATGCACCTGTGTGACTGTCCACCTCACACACCTGTGTGATTGTCCACCTCACACCTCATGCACCTGTGTGACTGTCCACCTCACACCTCATGCACCTGTGTGATTGTCCACCTCACACCTCATGCACCTGTGTGATTGTCCTCCTCACACCTCATACACCTGGATGACCTCATCCCACTCCTCCTTGGGCCACCTCACACTTCATGCACCTGTGTGACTGTCCACCTCACACTTCATGCACCTGTGTGACTGTCCTCCTCACACTTCATGCACCTGTGTGACTGTCCACCTCACACTTCATGCACCTGTGTGACTGTCCTCCTCACACTTCATGCACCTGTGTGACTGTCCTCCTCACACTTCATGCACCTGTGTGACTGTCCACCTCACACTTCATGCACCTGTGTGATTGTCCACCTCACACACCTGTGTGACTGTCCACCTCACACCTCATGCACCTGTGTGATTGTCCACCTCACACCTCATGCACCTGTGTGACTGTCCACCTCAAACCTCATGCACCTGTGTGACTGTCCACCTCACACACCTGTGTGATTGTCCACCTCACACCTCATGCACCTGTGTGACTGTCCACCTCACACCTCATGCACCTGTGTGATTGTCCACCTCACACCTCATGCACCTGTGTGATTGTCCTCCTCACACCTCATACACCTGGATGACCTCATCCCACTCCTCCTTGGGCCAGAGACCGTTTTCCTGCACATTGGGAGGGCTGGCCTTCCAGTCCCAGTGCTGGACTGGCTGGAACCAGTCTTTGCCATAGTTGGCCTGCACGTAGGGAAGTGTGGGACACGGCACCCACACACTTCATGCACCTGTGTGACTGTCCACCTCACACTTCATGCACCTGTGTGACTGTCCTCCTCACACTTCATGCACCTGTGTGACTGTCCTCCTCACACTTCATGCACCTGTGTGACTGTCCACCTCACACTTCATGCACCTGTGTGATTGTCCACCTCACACACCTGTGTGACTGTCCACCTCACACCTCATGCACCTGTGTGATTGTCCACCTCACACCTCATGCACCTGTGTGACTGTCCACCTCAAACCTCATGCACCTGTGTGACTGTCCACCTCACACACCTGTGTGATTGTCCACCTCACACCTCATGCACCTGTGTGACTGTCCACCTCACACCTCATGCACCTGTGTGATTGTCCACCTCACACCTCATGCACCTGTGTGATTGTCCTCCTCACACCTCATACACCTGGATGACCTCATCCCACTCCTCCTTGGGCCAGAGACCGTTTTCCTGCACATTGGGAGGGCTGGCCTTCCAGTCCCAGTGCTGGACTGGCTGGAACCAGTCTTTGCCATAGTTGGCCTGCACGTAGGGAAGTGTGGGACACGGCACCCACACCAGCAGTCCCAGCAGCTCTGCCCGGCACGTGGAGAAGTGCGGGAACTTGTATCTGCAGAATGAATGAATGAATAAATGAATGAATAAATGAATGAATAAATGAATGAATGAACAAACAAAATGAATGAATGAACAAATAAATGAATGTATTGTTGAATGAATGAATGGATGAATGAATGGGTGAATGGATGAATGAATGGATGAATGAATGAATGAAAAAACAAAATGAATGAACAAACAAATAAATGAATGTATTGTTGAATGAATGAATAAGAAATGAATGAATGGATGGATGAATGAATGGATGAATGAATGAATGGATGGATGAATGAATGGATGGATGAATGAATGGATGAATGAATGGACGAATGAATGAATGGATGAATGAATGGATGAATGAATGGATGAGTGAATGAATGGACGAATGAATGAATGAATGGATGAATGAATGAATGAAATGGAGTTTTACAGTCCAGCAGCATTTGTGGGCAATGCTCCGCCACTGACCACAATAATCAGTGAGCTGGCTAGAGCGAGGGCAAGTCAAATATCAATATCCCCAGTAGCTCACCTTCAGCCAGCGGCCTAGAGAGACGCTGTGCGTCCTTTCTTACCTTCAGCCAGCGGCCTAGAGAGACGCTGTGGGTCCTTTCTTACCTTCAGCCAGCGGCCTAGAGAGACGCGGTGGCTCCTTTCTTACCTTCAGCCAGCGGCCTAGAGAGACGCTGTGGCTCCTTTCTTACCTTCAGCCAGTGGCCTAGAGAGACGCTGTGCGTCCTTTCTTACCTTCAGCCAGCGGGCTAGAGACACGCTGTGCGTCCTTTCTTACCTTCAGCCAGCAGCCTAGAGACACGCTGTGGGTCCTTTCTTACCTTCAGCCAGCGGCCTAGAGAGACGCTGTGCGTCCTTTCTTACCTTCAGCCAGCGGCCTAGAGAGACGCTGTGCGTCCTTTCTTACCTTCAGCCAGTGGCCTAGAGAGACGCGGTGGCTCCTTTCTTACCTTCAGCCAGCGGCCTAGAGAGACGCGGTGCGTCCTTTCTTACCTTCAGCCAGCGACCTAGAGAGACGCTGTGCGTCCTTTCTTACCTTCAGCCAGTGGCCTAGAGAGACGCTGTGCGTCCTTTCTTACCTTCAGCCAGCGGCCTAGAGACACGCTGTGGGTCCTTTCTTACCTTCAGCCAGCGGCCTAGAGAGACGCTGTGCGTCCTTTCTTACCTTCAGCCAGCGGCCTAGAGAGACGCTGTGCGTCCTTTCTTACCTTCAGCCAGTGGCCTAGAGAGACGCGGTGGCTCCTTTCTTACCTTCAGCCAGCGGCCTAGAGAGACGCGGTGCGTCCTTTCTTACCTTCAGCCAGCGACCTAGAGAGACGCTGTGCGTCCTTTCTTACCTTCAGCCAGCGGCCTAGAGACACGCTGTGGGTCCTTTCTTACCTTCAGCCAGTGGCCTAGAGAGACGCGGTGGCTCCTTTCTTACCTTCAGCCAGCGGCCTAGAGAGACGCTGTGCGTCCTTTCTTACCTTCAGCCAGCGGCCTAGAGAGACGCTGTGCATCCTTTCTTACCTTCAGCCAGCGGCCTAGAGAGACGCTGTGCGTCCTTTCTTACCTTCAGCCAGTGGCCTAGAGAGACGCGGTGGCTCCTTTCTTACCTTCAGCCAGCGGCCTAGAGAGACGCTGTGCGTCCTTTCTTACCTTCAGCCAGCGGCCTAGAGAGACGCTGTGCATCCTTTCTTACCTTCAGCCAGCGGCCTAGAGAGACGCTGTGCGTCCTTTCTTACCTTCAGCCAGCGGCCTAGAGAGACGCTGTGCATCCTTTCTTACCTTCAGCCAGCGGCCTAGAGAGACGCGGTGGCTCCTTTCTTACCTTCAGCCAGCGGCCTAGAGACACGCGGTGCGTCCTTTCTTACCTTCAGCCAGCGGCCTAGAGACACGCTGTGCGTCCTTTCTTACCTTCAGCCAGCGGCCTAGAGAGACGCTGTGCGTCCTTTCTCACCTTCAGCCAGCGGCCTAGAGACACGCTGTGCGTCCTTTCTTACCTTCAGCCAGCGACCTAGAGAGACGCTGTGGGTCCTTTCTTACCTTCAGCCAGCGACCTAGAGAGACGCTGTGGGTCCTTTCTTACCTTCAGCCAGCGGCCTAGAGACATGCTGTGGGTCCTTTCTTACCTTCAGCCAGCGGCCTAGAGAGACGCTGTGCGTCCTTTCTTACCTTCAGCCAGCGGCCTAGAGAGACACGGTGGCTCCTTTCTTACCTTCAGCCAGCGGCCTAGAGAGACGCGGTGCGTCCTTTCTTACCTTCAGCCAGCGACCTAGAGAGACGCTGTGGGTCCTTTCTTACCTTCAGCCAGCGACCTAGAGAGACGCTGTGGGTCCTTTCTTACCTTCAGCCAGCGGCCTAGAGACATGCTGTGCGTCCTTTCTTACCTTCAGTCAGCGGCCTAGAGAGACGCTGTGCGTCCTTTCTTACCTTCAGCCAGCGGCCTAGAGACATGCTGTGCGTCCTTTCTTACCTTCAGTCAGCGGCCTAGAGAGACGCTGTGCGTCCTTTCTTACCTTCAGTCAGTGGCCTAGAGAGACGCGGTGGCTCCTTTCTTACCTTCAGCCAGCGGCCTAGAGAGACGCTGTGCATCCTTTCTTACCTTCAGCCAGCGGCCTAGAGAGACGCTGTGGGTCCTTTCTTACCTTCAGCCAGCGGCCTAGAGAGACGCGGTGGCTCCTTTCTTACCTTCAGCCAGCGGCCTAGAGAGACGCTGTGGCTCCTTTCTTACCTTCAGCCAGTGGCCTAGAGAGACGCTGTGGGTCCTTTCTTACCTTCAGCCAGCGGCCTAGAGACACGCTGTGCGTCCTTTCTTACCTTCAGCCAGCGGCCTAGAGAGACGCGGTGGCTCCTTTCTTACCTTCAGCCAGCGGCCTAGAGAGACGCTGTGGCTCCTTTCTTACCTTCAGCCAGCGGCCTAGAGAGATGCTGTGCGTCCTTTCTTACCTACAGCCAGCGACCTAGAGAGACGCTGTGGGTCCTTTCTTACCTTCAGCCAGCGGCCTAGAGAAATGCTGTGCGTCCTTTCTTACCTTCAGCCAGCGGCCTAGAGAGACGCGGTGGCTCCTTTCTTACCTTCAGCCAGCGGCCTAGAGAGATGCTGTGCGTCCTTTCTTACCTACAGCCAGCGGCCTAGAGACACGCTGTGCGTCCTTTCTTACCTTCAGCCAGTCGCCTAGAGAGACGCAGTGGCTCCTTTCTTACCTTCAGCCAGCGGCCTAGAGACACGCTGTGCGTCCTTTCTTACCTTCAGCCAGTGGCCTAGAGAGATGCTGTGCGTCCTTTCTTACCTTCAGCCAGCGGCCTAGAGACACGCTGTGGGTCCTTTCTTACCTTCAGCCAGCGGCCTAGAGAGACGCGGTGGCTCCTTTCTTACCTTCAGCCAGCGGCCTAGAGAGACGCTGTGCGTCCTTTCTTACCTTCAGCCAGCGGCCTAGAGAGACGCTGTGCGTCCTTTCTTACCTTCAGCCAGCGGCCTAGAGAGACGCAGTGGCTCCTTTCTTACCTTCAGCCAGCGACCTAGAGAGACGCTGTGCGTCCTTTCTTACCTTCAGCCAGCGGCCTAGAGAGACGCTGTGCGTCCTTTCTTACCTTCAGCCAGCGGCCTAGAGAGACGCTGTGCGTCCTTTCTTACCTTCAGCCAGTGGCCTAGAGAGCCGCTGTGCGTCCTTTCTTACCTTCAGCCAGTGGCCTAGAGAGCCGCTGTGCGTCCTTTCTTACCTTCAGCCAGCGGCCTAGAAAGACGCTGTGCGTCCTTTCTTACCTTCAGCCAGCGGCCTAGAGAGGCGCTGTGCGTCCTTTCTTACCTTCAGCCAGCGGCCTAGAGACACGCTGTGCGTCCTTTCTTACCTTCAGCCAGCGGCCTAGAGAGCCGCTGTGCGTCCTTTCTTACCTTCAGCCAGCGGCCTAGAGAGACGCTGTGCGTCCTTTCTTACCTTCAGCCAGCGGCCTAGAGAGCCGCTGTGCGTCCTTTCTTACCTTCAGCCAGTGGCCTAGAGAGCCGCTGTGCGTCCTTTCTTACCTTCAGCCAGCGGCCTAGAGAGACGCTGTGCGTCCTTTCTTACCTTCAGCCAGCGGCCTAGAGAGACGCTGTGCGTCCTTTCTTACCTTCAGCCAGCGGCCTAGAGAGCCGCTGTGCGTCCTTTCTTACCTTCAGCCAGCGGCCTAGAGAGACGCTGTGCGTCCTTTCTTACCTTCAGCCAGCGGCCTAGAGAGACGCTGTGCGTCCTTTCTTACCTTCAGCCAGCGGCCTAGAGAGACGCTGTGCGTCCTTTCTTACCTTCAGCCAGCGGCCTAGAGAGACGCGGTGGCTCCTTTCTTACCTTCAGCCAGCGGCCTAGAGACACGCTGTGCGTCCTTTCTTACCTTCAGCCAGTGGCCTAGAGACACGCTGTGCGTCCTTTCTTACCTTCAGCCAGCGGCCTAG
>JAWQFJ010001500.1:20000-55000 GCA_034096865.1 Theodoxus fluviatilis | reverse complement strand
TTTGACTAACAGACACAGATGAACATTATGGACAAGTCACAGAAGCACACTATGAACAAGACACAGCTGTTCACCATGAACAGATTGTGTTAGGTCGTTTGTTGAGCAGCCTCTGGCAAGAGTCAATGCTTCAACAGATATCATCTAGTCAGAAAAAATGTTGAGGGAGTGCTAGGTGTTGGTATGTGTGCTCGATTGGTAGATGAGTGTACAGTAGTCTACAATGAGTGGACCCCAGTAATCAGATACCTGCTCTGTAGGGACACTTTTGGAATTCCCCAAGAATGGTTGCTTGTTGGAGAGACTACTGCAATGATGTTTCTCTGGGGTTGGCCTGGCAACTGGTGACCAGTCTGTTGCTGCATGTGGGGTGGGCTTCATCTTCCAAGATGGTTTGGATGGACAGTTGGATCTGAATGATCTGACCCTGTCCTGATGCCCCCAGCTACCCTCTTTGGCAGCTCGGGGCCGCCCCTGGCTGAGCTACTGGAGCAGGCCCCTGGCTGAGCTACTGGAGCAGGCCCCTGGCTGAGCTACTGGAGCAGGCCCCTGGCTGAGCTACTGGAGCAGGCCCCTGGCTGAGCTGCTGGAGCAGGCCCTTGGCTGAGCTGCTGGAGCAGGCCCCTGGCTGAGCTACTGGAGCAGGCCCCTGGCTGAGCTACTGGAGCAGGCCCCTGGCTGAGCTGTTGGAGCAGGCCCCTGGCTGAGCTGCTGGAGCAGGCCCCTGGCTGAGCTGCTGGAGCAGGCCCCTGGCTGAGCTGCTGGAGCAGGCCCCTGGCTGAGCTACTGGAGCAGGCCCCTGGCTGAGCTGCTGGAGCAGGCCCCTGGCTGAGCTGCTGGAGCAGGCCCCTGGCTGAGCTACTGGAGCAGGCCCCTGGCTGAGCTGCTGGAGCAGGCCCCGACAGCCCAGCAGCCAGGTGTCCCAGCTGATGATGAGAACATCAAGCATCTCTGGCTGCATGTCACATTTGCATGTTTGACTGACTCATGCTTTAAGCAGAGAAGCTGGGTGCTGGGGTCAGACCTTGAAGGGTAATAAGACAAGGTTGGTGATGGATTGGTCCCACTGATCGTATTCTTTCTGTAGTACAGCTGGTGACAACAAGTCTAACATAAGCGTGAACTTTCTCTAAAATATGTGGCATTGAGAAGGGCCATTTTGGTGATCTCAAACATTTGCTTTGATTTGGTGGAGAATGTTAGTTCTGACTTAATGGTGACCATTTGCTTAGTTCCCTTTGTCTTGATTGTGAACGTTTTTTCTCTAGATTATGTCGATATGTGCTCATTTTCTCTTGTTGCTTGTCTTGATGGCAAGTGTTTTCTCTTGATTGGCAAACATTAATTCTTTCTTGGTGTTTGTTCTCTCTGATTATCAAGCTTTTTGAGGCCAGCTCATTCCTCAGGCCAAACAGTATATAACTAGTGAAGGGTAATCTAGGCAGCAATACATATGAGATACAGCTGCATGTGCACCTCAGACTTGACAGGACAGACATACATACACACATACATACACACATACATACATACATACATATAATGCATTGACACACAGCATGTGGAGAAAAATACTTCGAAACAAGTTCAGCCAAAAATACCAATAGACAGATCTTACTTACTAAGTTACTTATGAAAACCGTGAAAGCTAAAACTTATTTTCAGAAACAGATACCCATGGAGTTATCATCCTGTTGCCAAGCTGGAGTATCTTGAAGACCAGTTGGAATTCAGCAATACACAGAAATCCTTGAAGCAGGTTAGTTCGCCCTCTAAAAGTTTTCATGTGAGAGTGGTACACTGAGCTTTGAGAACATTATCCTCGTCTCTGCCACCGCCACTGCCACTGCCACTGCAGCTGTCATCACCTTGCCGAAGAGATGCTTGAGTAGGAAGCCATTTTTTTCAAAGGCGCCAATGATGCTGTCTTTGTAGTCTGCTATCCTGATGCCAATGTCAATGTCCTGGCTGTAGGGAATTATGCCACACTGCCTGTACCAACCTGAAACATCCAGTCACACGTGCAAGTTGTCTCCAGATAAAAATGCTTCAAAATGAGAGACAGACATGACATGCACACCTCAGGTACATTTATGTGACACTGTCTTTAAAGCAGCTGCAACTCAATTTTACCTCACAAAAAGAGCAAATAAAGTAGTAGTAGTAGTAGTAGTAGTTGTAGTTGTTGTTGTAGTAGTAGTAGTAGTAGTAGTAGTAGTAGTAGTAGTAGTTGTAGAAGTAGTAGTAGTAGTAGTAGTAGTAGTTGTAGTAGTAGTACCTAAATAAAGCAAACTAAGACACTAAAGTTATCGCTGCCATAGCACCATGTCAGTGGTTCCTGCATACAAAAAATTATCCTTTGTCACATGGACAGATAGTAGCAGACCAACTGCACCACAATCAGCTCTCCTGCCTACCATCCCAGGTCTCTACCACTCACCCAGACAGGTGCCACTGCTCAGCCAGAATGGAACTCCAAGAGCTGCCAGCGTGTCCCTCGTCCTTGCCAACAGCTGTCTAGCCTTACGGGTGAACTGGTCATATTCGGGATTGTTGGCTGCTGGGTAGAGGGTTTGAAACTCCAGGGCACGCGAATAGTTGCACTCCAGAAAAGTGGACCGAGAAAGGTGGTACAGAAAGTTTTCTACATCCCTGGGAACAAACCACTTGTGCTGACCAGTGCTGATGGACTTGAGTAAAAACCTGAAGAGGAGCACAGAAATACTTTGTCAGCTTCACACACACATAAAAACACATGCATGCGCACATGCACACACACACAGATGTGCACGAGCTCACGCCTACACCACGCACGCACGCATGCTCACACACACACACACACACACACACACACACACACACACACACACGCATGCTCACACACACACACACACACACACACACACACACACACACACACACACACACACACACGCATGCTCACACACACACACACACACACACACACACAGTCATATATAAACCTTCAAAACTGAAAAATTGTCTTTGACTAAGAAGGAAGATACTCTGGATTACTTCGTATTGAAATGACTTTCAATAATTAAATTCAATCTTTATGAACATGACATCTGTGTTCCAGTGAAGAAAAGCACAATTTGCTATGGTAAAAATGTGATAAAATATCCATTAAACTACCAATGATAAAGTGGTACACAACATGTAAACAAAAAGCAATCAAATTAACATACACTGTCTACAACAACCATACATGTGTACACACACCACATGCACACACACACACACACACATGCATGCATTCACTCATCCACACACACATACACTACACACACATACACATACATGCATTCACACACACACACACACACACACACACACACACACATACACACACAAACACACACATACACACACATACACATGCATTCACACACACACACACACACACATGCATTCACACACATACACACACACACACACCACACACACACACACACACATGCATTCACACACACACACACACACATACACATGCATTCACACACACACACACACACATGCATTCACACACACACACACACACACACACACACACACATGCATTCACACACACACACACACACATATACACATGCATTCACACACACACACACACACATGCATTCACACACACACACACATATACACATGCATTCACACACACACACACACACACACACACACACACACACACCAAGGGAAGGCAGATGCAGTCTTTCCCAGAGACAGTTGTTCCAGAGACAGGTGCGGGACTTTCTTCATGTCTGTAGCCATCACAGAGCCTGACCAATAGAAAGAGTTGTCCCCCCTGGCATAGAGTACCACCAGGTGGAGTAATGGGCCAGGGGCACCTTCCTGCCACACAAACAGGTGGGTGGTGAGTTTGGGGTTGGTGGGTGAAGTACTGTTTGGCGTCTTCAACGTGTTGAGGTTGTCTCCCTTGACCATGTGCACTGAGATGCCAGTCTTTACCAGTGTTTCCACTACGCCTGTCTCCTGGCAACAAGGAAGCAGGACGTCTTGTAGTTCCACAGTTGTATACAGGCAGCGGTACACAGGGCAGCAACGGGTGCAAACAGGAAATAGCAGAATCAACTCTTTATTTGTCCCTGCCTCAATAAAACATTAAACAGCATGGCTCATTGTTTTATTGTTTTCATGTAAGTGATTAGCAACAAGCACAAAGGTATGGAGAAGGGTGGGGGTGTGGGGGTGAAATTGGGAGGGGGTGGGGCAGGGGAAACTATTCAAGAAATGTTTTGTGACTTCTTTTTCCCCCGTTGTCCTATAAAAAAGTCCACTATTAACTATTTTTATACTATTTACTATCCTATTTCTAAAAACCACGCCAAACCTAATTATTCTAACAAGTTTCTTTATGTACATATTCCTTCAAACAGACAGACACACAGACAGGCACCCAGACACACAGAAAATGAGTCACAGACAGATATAGACAGTGACAGAGATGCACAGACACAAAGTGAGATGCAAAGTGAGAGACAGAGAGAAAGACAGAGAGAAAGACAGAGAGAGAGACAGAGAGAGAGAGAGAGAGAGAGACAGAGAGAGAGAGAGACAGAGAGAAAGACAGAGAAAGACAGAGAGAGAGACAGAGAGAAAGTCAGAGAGAAAGACAGAGAGAAAGACAGAGAAACAGAGAGAGAGGACTGACAAGTCAGAAAATGGCCCTCATCAGAATAATGCCTTATCAAAAACTAAACTAACTACATGTATGTACATATTTTCCCCCAGCCTTTATACCTGCAGTGTCCAGTCCTCATCTAGGGTGGCCAAAGTCAGCACTCTTCGAGCCTGGCACAGGGGAAAGCAGGGTGAAGGGGCAGAGGATTCCAGAGTCTGCAGAACCTCAGGTTCCAGCACCACAATGGGCACCAGCACAGCTGAGCACACTTTCACCAGCTTCGGAAGCAGCTGCAGCAAACAGGCATAGGGATGGAGGCTTTGACATCAGGAAGGAAGGAATGGATGGTGAAGGAAGGAAGGAAGGAGGTTTTACAACCTAGTAGCATGTGTTGTCTATTTAAGGTCATTGATCACAAATTCCGTAGAGAGCAGGTTAAATCTAATTTTCTCTGGTCATTTGCCTGTTAATAATCAGGTATGGAGACATGGTGGATCTATTTCACTCCCAACCCACTGGGTGTTGACAAAGGGATGACAGCCTGTGCTTGGGGTTACATACCAAATGCCTTGACAGCATTGCGTTATCTGCTTCAGGTCGGGAAGGAAGAATCACAATGCAACATATTCTGAGGGAAGCTTGAAATATGTATACAGCGTTATATAAAGTACAGAAGCATGGAGCCACATGATCAGTTGCTAATTTAAAGAGAAAATGTAAAGACTATGAAGATATTCATCTCTGATTCTGGTGACCAAGCATCCCTGACCTCATCCCCTTCCATCCTTTTTCTCATACCTTGCCAGCAGCAAATCAGTAAACAGAGAGAAATTCAATGGCCACTCCCATTAACAAGGAATGCATGCAGGTCAATCTACAGCCAAGATACTTACAAGGATGTCTTCCGAGGCATCTTTGCTCTCTTGTTTGATTGACTCTTGCAGCACTGGAAGCGTCCTCCCTGCAGATTCTTTGAGTTTCTGTGGACAGCATTATGCCAGTTTTTTCATATATATTATACATGTACAGAGTTTCACAAATCACCATTGCATTTCAGTAGCGTGCTTTAAATGGCAATAACAATTCACTTGAAATTTCTTCCATCCACATTTGGCAGAGAAAGCAGTTTCACTGTAAAGTGCAAGTGTTGAAATAAGTGTGTAACAATTTCATATTCTTTGTTGAGGCTGAAAAACTTACTGGATCAGCTCCTCCTGGAGATTTTCTTGCTGAGGATGTATGATGGTTTCCTTGCATCTCCTGAAGTGAGAAAAACAATCATCAAATTACAGATTACAGGTCACTCACTGAGCAAGGTCACATACAGTGGATGTAAAATAATTGCACTTAAATTGACAAGGAACACACCAATTTGGAGGAAGGGAGTGGCAGGGAGAGGGGGGCTCAATAAAGGAATGCTTCAGGCAATTCATATCTGTCTCTCCCTCCAGTGCTAAAGGATCTTCCACTGCATTACTTTGTCCAGTTGCATCATTCAATAAAAAGTAATACATACAGATACACCACTGAGAGAGAGAGAGAGCGAGAGAGAGCGAGAGAGAGAGAGAGAGAGAGAGAGAGAGAGAGAGAGAGAGAGAGAGAGAGAGAGAGAGAGAGAGAGAGAGAGGAGATGGGGGGGGGAGAAGGAGGAGAGGGAGGGAGGGAGTGGGGGGAAGGGGAGGCAGGGGGGAGGGGAGGGAGGGAGGGGAAGAGAGAGAGAGAGAGAGAGAGAGAGAGAGAGAGAGAGAGAGAGAGAGAGAGAGAGAGAGAGAGAGGAGAGAGAGAGAAGAGAGAGAGAGAGAGAGAGAGAGAGAGAGAGATTAATCTTGAAAGAGCCCAGCTGCATGAACTATTCTGTGCACTAACATAAAAAACCCACAAAATAAAGGTTGTAGCTCTCTGGTAATGCGAAGCACCATCCTACGTATGCCTTTGGCAGCTTTGTCCTTGACAACACACGAGATAATGACAAAATAAAGTAACCTATGCGAGACAATTGTAGCCTAGTGCCCTTGGCTCAATACCTAGCATTCCTCTACTGTAAAAATAACCTGAGCGAGTCATCAGTCATCAGAGAACTTTATAACATTTTATCTTCTCGTCCAAGGCGTGCTTCGATATGAGTTGACTCGAAGACTGAGACGCAAGAGAAAGGGTGGGATGTGTGTGGTTGCAAATGAACAGCGAAGATATTGTTACTTACCTTGTCAACGACTTTCATCAACGGGAGCAAAAACTGAATGACGAGAAGCGCCACTAAGCATACTGCTATCACTTTGATGACAGTCGACCATCTCATTGGTATAGAATTCCAGCCAATTGTCCTGCCGACATTTTTTAATGCCATCACAATCTGTTCTGTATTCATTCGTCAAGCACCACGGTGACAACCCTGTCCCTGGTCCATCTATGATCTTTCTCGAGCAAGGCGATCCCTTTGCAAACTCTTTTTCGCTGCGTTTGGCCAAGTGAAGTTTCAAATAGCCCGCACACACCCGATGATCATAATAAATTGAAACCCATCGACAGCTACATCAGTACATGCTACGTGAACACGACAGAGCTTGGAGACCCGAGTCCGCCGATTTGTTTATGGCGGCCCCCATTTTAGAGCTCTGCAGCAAAGTTGAGGATGTAAATACATTTTCGACAAATAATACATCAGAATGACATTTCTGACTTTGTTCTGTTTATCTTTCCGAAACAAATTCTCGTAGCTTTTTTTCTTTTACACTATATGCATTATAATCCAATCATGATGTGATGATCTAGTCACTTTCGTCAACTGTAGCGAGTTCCCCACCGCAACGTGTACATGTACAGTTAATGGGAACAGCTGGCCGGGTGGCTATGACAGGCCTGTAGGAAGATGAACTCAGGGTCGTGATCATCTCAAACCTCAAACATGGGGTCCGATCCCGTCAAGGACTGTGTAAAAATCGTTACGGTGTGTCTACTTTGGTACGCTTGTAGTACCAGCGACAATATCATCGGCAAGGTGGTGTTGACAGATTTTCCCTACCCAATGACTGTGACTTTCGTGCAGCTCCTGGCTGCAGCCGTGCTTCTTGGACCGCTGGTGAAAATGCTGGATGTACCCGCTTCAGTAGGGGTGGACAGGAGATACTTCTTCACCATGATCCTGCCGCTGGCCGTCGGGAAATTTGTGTCTTCAGTGACGTCGTATATCAGTATATGGAAAGTGTCCGTTTCATATACCCACACAGGTAGGCACAGCGTACTCTGCTTGAGGCGCCAATGGCCATGTGGGCCCTTGTCGTATGGCGTTTGTTTCCATGGCAGCTATTAAATGACGCAACATGTGTCAGAAGTGAACCTTTCGTCCTGATCCCCGACCTCTCCTTTCTTGGTTTCTTGTTTCCCGTTGGGTGCCCTCGTTCCCACTCATTTGGCTTCCCTGCAATCCCCTCATATCGCCCATTCTTCACCACCCCCACCCCTTAAATTCCCCACCCCCACCCCATCATCCCTACTAGACCCATGGACTATATGTCGTTTCTGCCCAGCACTCTTCTGGCATTTACCAAATGCATGTCACTGCTGCCGTCCATCATGTTGTCTTTCTCATACTTGTCATTACTGCCATGTCTGCATTGTCACTATTAGCTTGAATGCCATTGTTCTTGTTTCATATTTGTCATTACAGTTGTTGTCATGTATCATCAATACAATTTTCCCCATCCCCAGATCATCTTATTTCACTCCCCCATTACCACCACCACCACCACCCCTTCCTCCCCCATATCCCCTCCACCCCTATCCCATTTTTCTCTTCCTCTTGACTGAACACTGATTGAGCACAACCACACATATTCACTGAACTCTGCATAATGTGTTTATTCTTCACTTCATCCCCCCCCCCCCCCCCCCCAAGAATACTTTGAAAGAAGACAATGTAATTTCATACAAACCCCCACCCCCAATTTTGACTCAGTACTGATTAAACAGACAGTCATCATAAGTTGATTCTAGGCTTGGTGGGTTTTCCCCAGAGCACTGTGACAGGAAGGGAAGTTTACTTGAGAGCACCAGTGCTCTGGAGAACAACAAGAAGTGTAGTCCTGACAAAGGGGCAGTCATCTTATAGAGAAACCTTCCAGGAAAACAGCACATTGTGTTTTGAGTATTAGCCTGAGTATTTCATGTGTTCATGAATCCATAATTTCCAAGCATCAAGAGAAGTGTAAGGGAGACAGCACGATAATGTGCTTGATCAGTTGATGGCAATCATAAACGTATTTCCCAGTGTTCAGTGTTACAAACTGGTGCCAATTGTGGCTTTGTGTTCCTTTTCAGTCAAAGCAACTCTCCCCATGTTCACTGTGATATTATCAAGAATAATTACGGGTGACCAACAAACCACACAAGTGAGTGCTCTGATTTCTCATTTTGATCTTAATTTACTTTTCATATTTCGCAGAGTAGTCAGCACATTTATTTTAATGTCAAGACTCAAACCCTGCCTATTCCTGATGTTGCTGTTGATGAAATTTGTATTCATTCTCTCAACTAGCAAGAGGATGTTTCATTGTGAGTAAATTCATTGAAACTCTAGGGCGTTTTGCTTACCTCTGCACCTAGGAGTGAAGCAGATGCAAGTTAACCCTTTAACCCCTACAGTGTCCATTGCAGCCCTTCATTCCTCAGTTTTCCTGTCTTATTTTCCAGTGATGTCCACTTGAAGTTCTTTGAAATTTTAAAGAATTAACTCCCCAATGTTGGGAGATTAAGGGTTAAGGTGGAGACAGAAAACAGTGATGTGCTAGTTGAAGCATGTTTAACTCCACCATGGTGGGAAGGACCTTGAGAGTCCAGGAAAGTAGGTGGGTGGTGTGCATGAGAAGAAATGACAGTTACCTGCAGATGCTTTGCACCACTTCATCAGAAAGTTGTTAGGTTATCTCACCTTAGCCACTAAGACTGTGGTGTTACATAGATCTTTTTGTTTGAAGAATAAAACACAAACACACTTACAAAGACATGCTCATGCTCTTGCACACACACATGCATGCCATACTTCACAAAAAGATGCATGTTGTGCCCTCCCCCATGTGTCCTTGTGGAGAGGCAGAACAGGACACGGCCCACATCCTACAAGACTGCGGGAGCCGCCAGTTGCTGAGGGCAGAGATTTGGCCAACGCCGGAGTCCTTGCACAACAAACTGTACTGGCCAGTGGATGAGCTGCAGAGGACCACTGATTATATCTCAAGATCTGGACTCTAAGTGTGATCACCGATCGAGAAGAAGAAGACACATGTATGCCGTAACACATACAAACACACATACATACACAAACACACACATATGTATCCATACATACACACATATGCATATGCATGCATGCAAATACACACACACATAAAGTTATGCTCTATCAAGCACACACACACACATACATGCACACATATGCATGCTCACATGCATGCACACACATGTGCATGTATGCATGCACACACACACATATACACATATGCAAAAACAAACACACACACACATACACACACATATGTATGCACAAACACACATATATGCAAACACACACTCAAGTGCACACACACAAACGCGCACACTCACACGCACACATTCCTAACATTATCCCAGAGACTAACTGAGTGGAGAGAGTAATGCATACCATGTCCCAGACAAATTGTGTTGTGAATTGTGCGCACCAACACTGCTTACATGGAAAAGCTCTGACTGCACCTGAAAGGGTGCTGATTTCTCGTGTTACTGAATTGCTTTGTCAGACGAGATGTCTCCCAGATCTTCCATGAGCATTGTTGAAATGTTATAGCTTTGGAGCATGTTTTCACGTAGAAGGAAGTAGTTTCCAGTTGTGACCATCTGGTTTGAATAATAGAGAATATTAGATCTGAGCAACACCTGTTGCCTGCCATTTTGCAATCAATACGCACTACCTGGGGGTGACTGAAGCAGTGGAACTGAGCCCAGACACCTTATAACGCACCTTGCTGTAACAGGTGGCAATATGGAACATTAATGCTTGACGTGGGACTTAAGGTCTTGTCACCAGTCTTGCCTTTATGACTTTGTGCTGGCTCAAGATGGAATGTGCTTGTGTGACTTAATAGTTGGAGTTGCAGATGTTCCCATATGGCAGTGTTCATATGCTCTTCCTCATTAGCTTGACCCATGTAGTTGAAGAGATTTTTACGTCTGCCCTAAAAGCTCAGCCAAGGGTGGACAACCTCATGCATTTCAAAATGCCTCAAAGTAGTGTCTAGGGTACAAATGATGGTAGAAGTCAAATTAGTTGTACTGGTGGTCCAGGAGGATTTTAAATGGAGGGGGAAAAGTAATTGCTAACTCACAATTCTTTGGTATTTTGATAGATTCTCAAAATAATTTCATTGACGTGAAAGTTTGACTTCCATGCACTGTGGTGAAAAGCATTTCTTGGACTGTATTAGTTCGTGCAGTCTTAGATGTCAGTCATGTGACTGAGAAAAGAGAAAAGCTGGGTATCTCTTACTCTGCTGAACGGATGATAGATTCCCTGAGAGATTTCATTGCAGCAATTTCCATTTTATGAGATCTGGCTCAGAGGCTGGAATTGCTGTGGGTTGGCATTCAATAGCAAACCTTTCCTACAGAAAGAGCAAGTTTATGGGAAGCAGTTTGGATGTCCCCTTCATCTATGGCCGTTCCCCTGACAACACACTAACCGCCATGTAGAGCTTGAGCACCAGTTGGTCTGCGCCTGCTCATTCTATCGAAGTCCATGAAGCCAGTCAATTGCTTGGACAGAAAAAAGCTAATGTATATATATACGTTTGGAGGGAGAAAAGTTGACTTGAGGAAGACAGTGATGGGAAAGAAGGGGAAAAGAGGCATGATGAATGACTGTGGCCTGAGGAAGAGAAAATTTTTCCCAAGTGTGATGTCTGCATTAATGAAAGCCGCCTGCTTGTGGTTGTCCAAAGCTCGTGCAGACAGTTTGCCTCACACCTGCAGTTACTGAGTTAGGAGGCGGCTTTTAAGTGTACACGATCCTTTGGACACAGCAAAGAGGTGGCTTTGCAAAGCGCTTTGTACAGCAACTGTATTCATGTTGTGGTCCCCCTTATTTCCTCTTTCTTTCTGAATTCTTGGGGAGTGGTGGGGTGGGGGGTGGGGGAGTGTTGTGTGTGTGTGAGTATGAGAGAGAAAGAGGCTGAGGCTGCTGCAATAACGGCAAGCGAATGTACGTCTATGTGTGGCTGCCTGTAGTTTCCAGATACTTCTCCTCCCGAAAGAAGAAGAATTTTCTTTCCTGGTCACCTCCCAGTTATTTCTAACCTGGGCCCATATCCAGAACGGCGAGTTATTTTAACCCTGATTTATCTCTCAACTCAGACTATTCCAGCTGTCTGTTCTGCTCTCCCTTGGCTGGAAACCAGTATATATTGCAAAGCGCAACCTAGGATCCTCTGACGAGTGTACCTTATCTAACCGATCAAGATAACCCGGGGTTAGGGGATAAATCGAGTGTTAAAAAGATAAATCGCCGTTCTGGATACGGGCCCTGGTCTTTTCTCCTCTGGTTTTATTCTGTCCTGGTCATTTCTCCCCATAGCAAATTTTCCACCAAGGTTGTTTCTTCCCAGGTCTTTCATCTATCCTCTGGATTCACCCCAGGACATATTTTCCCTTCTAACAATTTTACTCATACAGACAATCTTGGACAATTATACTGACTCCAACAAGCTTGACTCTTTAAAAGCAGTGTCTTATCTGATTTATTTTATATGAATGTGTTCATTCTGAACGTTTGATCTTCAACACCGTCATCCCCACCTCACACACACACACACCCAACCCCCAACCATACTCCTCCCATCCCCACCCCCACTCAAATCCACCCCACCCCAATTTACACTAGTGACGACATGTATGGTAGACCTTACCATCAGAAGCCTAGGGATTCTGTATCTGTATTTAAAATAGATCAATAAAGTATTCCTGAGGGAACTTTCACAGTGCAGATAAGTCCATTATTATAACACTATCTGGTATTACTTGGGCTTGTCTGCCAAGTGGTTGCATGTTGGAAGTGTTGAAAAGGTGTTGGCTGCATAGATCCTTATACTTAGTCAACACCTTTACAATGAAACATTCTTTGGGCAGGGTGGGAGGAGAGAGATGGAGTGGTAGGAGCAAGCTGTGGATGCGGAAATGTAGGGATCCAAAATGACCTTGGGGGGAAAATAACTGTGGGGGAAAAATGACTTTGGGGAGAAATACTGGGGGTGACATGACCAGGAAGAAGTGGGGGGGGGGGGGGGGGGGGGGGGGGAGGCTGTGTGGGAGGGGAGCCAGAGGAGAGGTGCTTCATACTCTGGCTGTGACAGAAAGTCAACAGCTTGCCTGTCAGTGCTGACTGGAGATGTGTTTTGCTAGCCACCAGTCTCTATGGCAGTCAGATGAAACATCACCCTATTCATGGGATGCTTTGGTGTCATCTCACAGTGGGATATTGGTTTGTTCATCTGAGAAAATCTATAGTCTGGCTTCAGAACAGTAGAATGATTTGCAGCAGCGGTGTTGTGTGTGTGTGTGTGTGTGTGTGTGTGTGTGTGTGTGTGTGTGTGTGCTGTGTGTGTGTGTGTGTGTGTGTGTGTGTGTGTGTGTGAGCACGCGCGCTAGTGAATGTGTGAGTGTGTGTGTGTGTGTGTGTGTGTGTGTGTGTGTGTGTGTGTGTGTGTGTGTGTGTGTATTAGTGTGTCTGTGTGTGTGTGAGTGTGTATTAGTGTCTGTGTGTGTGAATGTGTGTGTGTGTGTGTGAGTGTGTATTAGTGTGTTAGTGTGTTAGTGTGTCTGTGTGCATGTATGTGTGTGTGTGTGTGTGTGTGTGTGTGTGTGTGTGTGTGTGTGTGTGTGTGTGTGTGTGATATATATTGATTTGAATATATTCTCATGTAACATTACCTGTTGTATGCATTCTTTTCCATCAAGGCACATCAAATGGACTGTGATCAACTGAAACCTTTCCAGGCAGACAATCAAGTCTTTGACTTCAAACTATACAGTTGTATTCATGAATACATGTCCACTCAGAAATGCTAAATCACCTAGATCACCCTGAAGTCATGTTTGTGTTATGTGTGCTGTTGTCAGCTA
Source organism: Theodoxus fluviatilis (assembly GCA_034096865.1). NCBI lineage: Eukaryota > Metazoa > Mollusca > Gastropoda > Cycloneritida > Neritidae > Theodoxus > Theodoxus fluviatilis. Next base: position 41,193 of record JAWQFJ010001500.1, on the reverse strand, counting down.
TAGTTGCTTACTTGCTTATGTGACCCATCACAACAAAACCAGTCTTCACTTGATTTCTTGTTGTTTGGAGATGCAAGCATTTTACAAATCTGCAGCCTTCTCTGATTAATAAATAGGAACACAGGAGGATCAAAACTGTAGAAGTTATGCCCACTTGAATACAGGTGTCTTGCCAGTGGAAATTTTAAGGAAATAGCATGTGAAGTTCTCCCACATAGGTGTTATCTAGATGAGGTTAGGCAATAAAATGATAAATGTTCATGCATTTAAATGTATTTCTCAGGCAGTCAGGGAAACTATTGAAGGATATGAAAATCTGGTGTCTCTGGTGTATATTTCAGCAAAAAACATGTATCTGACCCAGACTGACCTCTATCACAAATTTCTGCATGTATTTCTACATGTATATCTGCATTGCAAAATGGCCTTGCGAAACTGGGACTGCTTTCTTGCTGGTAGTTTTTAGTTATCAATTTTGTCTAAACTTAGGCTCTTTCATCTGCAGCCGGGTTGCATGCTCCTCAGGGAGTTGAGATGGTGTTGGAATGATAAAAAGAGAAAGCCTGATGACCAGGGGGTAAATGTGTGTGGTTTGAGCATCCATCACTGGGTGGAAAAGTCACAATTTTAAAAAAGCACCGTTGTCTTTACCTTTGACAGCATTCAGGCTTTCTGTTATCTGCAGTGTAGCGGTGTAAAGTTCACTTCATTTTAGCCCTGACCCTGGTGGCCTCTGCATATGCTGCAAGGGCATCGGTGTAAAGTTCACTTCATTTAGCCCTGACCCTGGTGGCCTCTGCATATGCTGCAAGGGCATCGGTGTAAAGTTCACTTCATTTTAGCCCTGACCCTGGTGGCCTCTGCATATGCTGCAAGGGCATCGGTGTAAAGTTCACTTCATTTTAGCCCTGACCCTGGTGGCCTCTGCATATGCTGCAAGGGCATCGGTGTAAAGTTCACTTCATTTTAGCCCTGACCCTGGTGGCCTCTGCATATGCTGCAAGGGCATCGGTGTAAAGTTCACTTCATTTTAGCCCTGACCCTGGTGGCCTCTGCATATGCTGCAAGGGCATCGGTGTAAAGTTCACTTCATTTTAGCCCTGACCCTGGTGGCCTCTGCATATGCTGCAAGGGCATCGGTGTAAAGTTCACTTCATTTAGCCCTGACCCTGGTGGCCTCTGCATATGCTGCAAGGGCATCGGTGTAAAGTTCACTTCATTTAGCCCTGACCCTGGTGGCCTCTGCATATGCTGCAAGGGCATCGGTGTAAAGTTCACTTCATTTTAGCCCTGACCCTGGTGGCCTCTGCATATGCTGCAAGGGCATCGGTGTAAAGTTCACTTCATTTTAGCCCTGACCCTGGTGGCCTCTGCATATGCTGCAAGGGCATCGGTGTAAAGTTCACTTCATTTTAGCCCTGACCCTGGTGGCCTCTGCATATGCTGCAAGGGCATCGGTGTAAAGTTCACTTCATTTTAGCCCTGACCCTGGTGGCCTCTGCATATGCTGCAAGGGCATCGGTGTAAAGTTCACTTCATTTAGCCCTGACCCTGGTGGCCTCTGCATATGCTGCAAGGGCATCGGTGTAAAGTTCACTTCATTTAGCCCTGACCCTGGTGGCCTCTGCATATGCTGCAAGGGCATCGGTGTAAAGTTCACTTCATTTTAGCCCTGACCCTGGTGGCCTCTGCATATGCTGCAAGGGCATCGGTGTAAAGTTCACTTCATTTTAGCCCTGACCCTGGTGGCCTCTGCATATGCTGCAAGGGCATCGGTGTAAAGTTCACTTCATTTAGCCCTGACCCTGATGGCCTCTGCATATATGCATATGCATATGCTGCAAGGGCATGCCTGGGCAAGCCAAGGGGGAAGGAAGGTTGTGGAATGTGCTTTCAAAAAATTACCCCCAAAAATTCATCATTAACATTTTCTTAAAACAATCACATGGAGTTGCTCTTTGTCCAGTTGTGAGGACTCCTGGTATAAGTATTGCTATATTTTGGTAGCTAGTTAGAAGGGCACGTGCAAAAGAAAAGGGTGGGAGTCTCGTCCTTGGTATGCAGCTTTTTTTCTGTAGCACCGGCAGACTGAGCAGTCCCAGGGTAAGAGTTAATTATCACTGGGTAAATTTGACTACCTATTTTTGTTGTGTCAGAACTTCATGGCTGACAGAACCATTCCTACATGTATACACTTCAAGAGTTTCATGTATTAGATCTACTGCCAAATGATTATTTTTACGTCTATAGATAGACACTGCAGTTTCAGTGTGGAAAAAAAAGTCTGATTGCTAAACACCCCACCTCATCATCACATCACTTCTGTTATACTTGCAAACAGATTGGTAAAGTATTTGGTATGGTTACATGCTGCGGGCTCTGTTGAGGGATGTGTGTTAGAATTAGCTCTAAGCCATATTTCATTGATGAAGCTTGATGACAAGTAGGGGATTGCTATGAAAAAGTAATCCAAACTTGAAAAGCCTTTTTTTAATAAGTTTTTTTGGTACTTACAAGTTACATGTCAAAATGGTCATAACTGAGCAACCATTGCACATACTCAGAATAATTTTGGAATCAAAGTGTTGATTCCCAAGGAATTTATACAAATTTGCACTTTATCATCTGGTTCAAAAACCGTTTTCACCACCTTAAAGTACATGAATTTTTTTCTTAGTTAAATAATGGACTTATTCACATGGTTAATAACATATTTTGTTCTTCTCAGTACCCTCTTTACACCCCCATTCCCCCTGGGGGTTCGGGGTAAGAATTGACCCACGGCGTCTCCCTACGCGATTTGTAAGAGGCGAATAACTAGGATCACCCTGACTGGATTACGTTTACTCTAAACTGTTCTTATGATCTTCGTGCTTGATAGTCTTACATAGCCTACAAAGGCTGATAGGCTGTAAAACTCTATCCATCCATCCATCACATCCCCACCCCCCTCTCTTGATTCCCTTCCTTCTTGCTATGGTTCTTAGAAATGTTGCATAACTCAGAATGGACGGAGGGCATGACATGAGTCATTTCAGCAGTATGGGGATGCACAGGCTTCATATCAGTGAGGCCCTGTCCTTGTAGAGAATTTGGGGCCCTCTCCATTGGCTCAGACGTGGGTGACACTGAAGAGCATACCTCCTGTAGTGCCACGGGGAGGTGTTGGCAGAAATGGGCAGAGAGGCTTAGAGTGTGGAATGCCTGATCCGCATTCTGGCTGTCATGGCAGCATCTTGAAGACAGTGAGAAATTTATCTGGCCTCTACAGACCCTGCCCCATCCTCTTCAGGAAGGGAGGTAATGGTGGTTGAGGTGTTTCTGTGTACCTGACTGGAGCCCCAGGCTAATGCTGACATTCTGATGCAGTAATGGCTGTGCACAGAGCAACTACTTTGATTCCTATCCCTGTGAGATGTTAATGGGAGGATTTACAGTCTTACTATTGATTACTGTAACACATGGTCTTGATACAGGCATACTTCATCACCAGGATATGGCTATCCTAGATTTTTTTATTGCCAAACTAAATAAGTACATGGATTAGCTGATCACATATATGCATGTTTAGCAAGTAGTGAAGCAAGCATACCTGTATCAATGGGGAGCACTTGTGGTTAACAGAAAAACATGACAAAGTTATTGATATGAGATATTTTTTACCACCTACCCAGGACTGGAGTTTTTGCATGCAAACATAATTTGCTGTGCCAGTATATTGACTCAGCAGCTGCTAGGCTTGCTGAAAAAATTAATGAGATTGAACTTTTTTTCATTCGGCTGAGAAACCTGTTAAAACACCAAGGCAAATTCTTCACTCAGGCTGAGCATAGAGCTATAAAATGACCCAACACTTGAAATCTCTTATCAAAATGGGTTATTCATTGTTGTTGCATACATGATGTCATTTATGCTGTTTTACATCGGTTTCAAAGGGGGAAAAAATTTGAATAGTCACCACTACATGTGTATTGGTTTGTTAAATGTTATGATTTTCTGAAAAATGTTCATTACCATCATCTTATGTTATGTGGTGCTGTGCAGGAGTCTACATCCGAATGCAGATTATCCTGACACTGTTAACCTTGGTGTTTATCTGTTGTCCCTAGGGCCTCATTGTTTTGGCTCATGAATGATATTGATTCCGTTTTAATGAGCGTAGTAAGAAGGAATGGGCAAGGGAAAGGAGAGAGAGGGGTGGGATGGGAACGATGTGAGGAGGGGATTGTGAAGATCAGAATATGTCATTAACCCTGTGAATAATTCCATTTAACTCTCTTTATGTCCTTAAAATGGTATGTTTTGACAAATTTCTTTATGTACATGTTGTATTAAATGTAGATAACTGTGGTATACATATTCCACTGCTCAAACAGCTGAAAAGGTTGAATGTAACATTTCAAGGCCCAAATCATGGAATGTAGATTAAAAACATGCTTTTTAAAGATATACACAAATTGCACAAGATTCACTGAAAACTTTTCATTTATGTATTCATTTATCATCATACAATGCTATATCATAATAATCACCAAATCATTAATGACCATAACCGGAGGGAAATACTGACGTTCATTTATGGTGATGTGCATATGTGACCAGTCACAACAAAACCAGTGCTAAGTCGATTTTTGGACAAAATAGGGTTTTAATATTTTTGAATTCTGCATTCATTTCTGTTTGTTTTGATATAAGAATGAACAGTGTGAGTTAATTAGAATAGGAGTTACAGGCATTTCAAGTTGGGTACTGAAGCAACGGTCATTTTGAAAAAACGGTCTCAGAAGATTTACCCTCTTCAGACATTAAACACCTTAGCAACGGTATTTCAAACTCAGTTTCCAAAAATAGCTGACATAATCTTTCTTCGACATCCACAGAGTGGGATCGCCAAGAGAGCGGCCTTTCTAACGGTATATAACATGAAGGGGTTCTGCAAGGGTTTAGGTGTGTTTATTGCGGCTAAAATGAGGCAATTAACCCTAATTACAGGGAGCTTTTGAAACAATAAATAACACAAAAGTCTTTATTTTACCATGAAAATATAATTCTTCAACACGTTTCCTTTACTGGCATGATAGTTTGAACCAAGTAGAATCTATTTGTATCAAAAAGTGAAAGAGAGGGCCGCGCGACTTAGCACTGGTTTTGTCGTGGCTGGTCACATATCAATAATAACATGGAAATCGTCTTTCAAAGAGCTTCCTCCATATTTACTATTGATATATAGATCACCAGCTCCTGGCAGCCCTATATCCAGTAGTCTCCCCTCCTGCACGAGTGCATAGTCAGCTCCTCAACCTGTTCTCGCCTATTGTCCTTGCCTTTAACAGGCAGATTTAGGTGAACGAGTTTTGTCGTTTGATTATGTATGAGGTGCGGTGCCGTGGTTCAATCCTTGGGACTGGAGAAATCAGGATTATTAATTTCTTGCAATTCCCCATTGGCTGCTGCCCTGTGTCATTATCATGTGTTGTAACCCTGTGTCATTATCATGTGTTGTAACCATGTGTCATTATCATGTGTTGTAACCCTGTGTCATTATCATGTGTTGTAACCCTGTGTCATTATCATGTGTTGTAACCCTGTGTCGTTATCATGTGTTGTAACCCTGTGTCATTATCATGTGTTGTAACCCTGTGTCATTATCATGTGTTGTAACCCTGTGTCGTTATCATGTGTTGTAACCCTGTGTCATTATCATGTGTTGTAACCCTGTGTCATTATCATGTGTTGTAACCCTGTGTCATTATCATGTGTTGTAACCCTGTGTCATTATCATGTGTTGTAACCCTGTGTCGTTATCAAGTGTTGTAACCCTGTGTCGTTATCAAGTGTTGTAACCCTGTGTCGTTATCAAGTGTTGTAACCCTGTGTCGTTATCAAGTGTTGTAACCCTGTGTCGTTATCAAGTGTTGTAACCCTGTGTCGTTATCAAGTGTTGTAACCCTGTGTCGTTATCATGTGTTGTAACCCTGTGTCATTATCATGTGTTGTAACCCTGTGTCATTATCATGTGTTGTAACCCTGTGTCATTATCATGTGTTGTAACCCTGTGTCGTTATCATGTGTTGTAACCCTGTGTCATTATCATGTGTTGTAACCCTGTGTCATTATCATGTGTTGTAACCCTGTGTCATTATCATGTGTTGTAACCCTGTGTCATTATCATGTGTTGTAACCCTGTGTCATTATCATGTGTTGTAACCCTGTGTCGTTATCATAAGTTGTAACCCTGTGTCGTTATCATGTGTTGTAACCCTGTGTCATTATCATGTGTTGTAACCCTGTGTCGTTATCATGTGTTGTAACCCTGTGTCGTTATCATGTGTTGTAACCCTGTGTCATTATCATGTGTTGTAACCCTGTGTCATTATCATGTGTTGTAACCCTGTGTCATTATCATGTGTTGTAACCCTGTGTCGTTATCATGTGTTGTAACCCTGTGTCATTATCATGTGTTGTAACCCTGTGTCATTATCATGTGTTGTAACCCTGTGTCGTTATCATGTGTTGTAACCCTGTGTCATTATCATGTGTTGTAACCCTGCATGTGCATGAATGAGTATGAATGTACATGTATGTCATTATCATGTGCTGTAACCCTGTGTCATTATCATGTGTTGTAACCCTGTGTCATTATCATGTGTTGTAACCCTGTATGTGCATGAATGAGTATGAATGTACATGTCATTATCATGTGCTGTAACCCTGTATGTGCGTGAATGAGTATGAATGTACATGTCATTATCATGTGCTGTAACCCTGTATGTGCGTGAATGAGTATGAATGTACATGTCATTATCATGTGTTGTAACCCTGTGTGTGCGTGAATGAGTATGAATGTACATGTCATTATCATGTGCTGTAACCCTGTATGTGCGTGAATGAGTATGAATGTACATGTCGTTATCATGTGTTGTAACCCTGTATGTGCGTGAATGAGTATGAATGTACATATCGTTATCATGTGTTGTAACCCTGTATGTGCGTGAATGAGTATGAATGTACATGTAGAAGGTGAACATCTATAAATGCTGCACCTTCCCCTCTGTGTGGCTGTGAGTGTTGGTTCAATGTCTATGATGTGCCAAACAAAAAAAAACTCATCTTAGAAGGAGCTTCCACAATTACATGTTAACTTTTAATACATGATATATTAAAACTTCATTTCCTTCTCATTAATGCAGGTGTATGTGGCACTGCTGCCCATCATTGGTGGCGTGGTGGTGGCTACACTGACGGAAATCTCCTTTGACTATGTGGGGTTGTTCAGTGCTCTCTTTGGCACCTTCTGTTTCTCCCTGCACACCATCTTCTCCAAGAAGGTAGGACTGCTTGCAGTGTGTGTGTGTGTGTGTGTGTGTGTGTGTGTGTGTGTGTGTGTGTGTGTGTGTGTGTGTGTGTGTGTGAGAGAGAGAGAGAGAGAGAGAGAGAGAGAGAGAGTGTGTGTGTGTGTGTGTGTGAGAGAGAGAGAGAGAGAGAGAGAGAGAGAGAGAGAGAGAGAGAGAGAGAGAGAGAGAGAGAGAGAGAGAGAGAGAGAGAGAGTAATTGTGTGTGTGATAGTGTGTGTGTGTGTGTGTGTGTAATTGTGTGTGTGTGTGTGTGTGTATGTGTGTGTGTGTGTGTGTGTGTGTGTGTGTGTGTGAGTGTGTGTGTGTGTGTGTGAAGTGAGTGTATGCATGTAGGGATGTTTGCTCATGTGTGTGTGTGCGTGTGTGTGTGTGTGTGTGTGTGTGTGTGTTTGTGTGTGTTTGTGTGTATGTGTGTGTGTGTGTGCATGTGTGTGTGTGTCACACTGTGTGTATGTGTGTGTGTGTTTGTGTGTATGTGTGTGTGAAGTGAGTGTATGCATGTAGGGGTGTTTGGTCATGTGTGTGCATGTGTGCGTGCATGCGTGTGTGTGTTTTCAAGAGGAGGGGGAGAAGAGAAGATAGCATCAATTAGCTCATGCATCCTTTCTAATGGTAAGCCAAGAGAAACAATAAACACTTTTATGCCTTGAGGCTTGAGGTGTCCAATAGAACTGATGCATATTCAGAGTAATGAATATTCATACAGATTTGCTGTTGAATAATTCTTTTCCTGTCCACACTGCTTGACTTCTTAAGCTTTTGGGTTTGGCACGAGGAGTTTGCATAGCTCTCTCTGAGCAGCAGCCTTGCTCTGCTGGAGATCTATATCAAATGATGCCATTTTGGATGAGTCACACAGCTCCATTAGAGATTACAATTTATGCATTTCTTATCCAAGATTTTGTATTCCTAAGACCATAATTGTGAAAATAATCCAATTAAACCAGCTCTCCAGTCAGATAATGTATAATGAATGTAGTATGAAAAGGAAAAAGAAACTGCAGGCTTCTTTGTTGTTGTTGACCTACAACTTCAGTACTGTGACTACCACTATTGCCATTTACTTGACTTGCAGACTAGAGTTACCTCCCCTTTGACCACGAATTTCCCTCCCCCGGCATATGACTTGCCTCCCTTGGTGCCATTTTTCCCGGAATCGAATTTGTGAATTTGTATTCGCCACTTTTATCAGTCACTGGTGTTTTAAATTTCATGCATGCAAATGAACATTCACTGCTCCAAAGCTGTCATGTGTTCCTCGCACAAATGAAGAAAATACGATGTATTGCAGTGATGGCTGTTTCATGCAACAGTGCGCTCTCTGTGCCATCCATTGTAAAACACCATTGATTGAATGCAGTACCATTCTCACTCTGGTCTCTGTGTGTGCAGTGCCTGAAAGACACGGGTTTGCATCATCTAAGGCTGCTGATCCTGCTGGCCCGCCTTGCTACCCTACTTGTTGTTCCCTTCTGGCTGATCATCGACTTCCGTCGCATCATCCACAATGAGGAGTTTGTAAGTAATCTGAACTTGATCATTTCCAGGCTATTGATAGCTACTTGAATTTTTTTTTTGGGGGAGGGGTCGTAATATCTTTTTGCTCTCTAATTTATGTTTTATGTTGTTCATGGGATATTATTGGCTCATTTGCAGTCCTCCTTTTGATCTGTAGGCAAAGTTTGGCAGAATCAGCTCATGCCACCTTGTGTGGATTTTCATTGCATGATTGGAGTGGTGTGACTTAACTAAAAGCCCATGTATTGTCTGCTGAAATGAAAGTATGCTGCGATGCCTGAAGTGTAATATCCATGCCTTGATCAGTAGCACATCCCTCCCTCATGTGAGTTTGTAAATGCTTATAGGAAATATAGATTTGTTGATATGACTGATATCTGATGCCAAGATAGTATTGCAAACAGCCAGCAATTCTTTTAATTCTCATTATTCTTTCATTTGTTCTGATCTAGCCATATCTGCTCTAAAAAGTAGTCTGGTACAGTTTTGTGAGACTGACCTCGTCCAGAGTTCATTCATCTCTCTTGTTGTACTCAGAAAGGGAAGAAAGTGCCAGGGCAGGACAAACCAAAACCAGATATCAACAGCTGGTGACCACAAGGTTGATTCTTCTTGATGTTTCTTTGACAAGCTTTCGGAGTGACTGAAAGTATCAGTCAAATCATCCAGATCATTAACACAACCTATTGTATCCGTATTTTTACAAAGTTTCATAATTACATTCACGCCCCCCACCCCCACCCCCCCGCCCCCCCACCCCAAAAAAATAAAGAACTCAAAAAAAGCATTAACACAACCTTTTCTATGTGCTCAGTTACAATGTTATATCACAAAGCTTTCAGAGTTAATTTTCTTAGGCCACAGTTTAGAGTGACTGGTGGATGGTCAGATTAAACATTTTTGAAAAGAAAAAGTATGCTCTTTTTTCCCCAAAAGAAGACGAGCACAAAAACAAAACAACTACAATAACAAAACCACCACCACCCAAAAACATTGGTGGATGGTCAGAGTTGTAGTGGAGATTTGATGAGCAGCTCACACCACTCTGGCCTGGAGAAGAAGCTATCCACTTCAAAATTTTGTCAAACTAGTGAGCACTCACCCCCTCCAAGGAAGCCCAAATTTCTCCTCCACGGCTTGTATAAATAATAAAGGCAACAATTTCTGCTAACCAGGCTTGACTTGAAAGTTTGCTTCAATTTTTTGGCCAAAAATGATATCTGAGTGCAGAATGCATATGCCCACGTCATCGCTAGTTTGACATCATCATCATCATGCGCAATAAGCTTTCTCTTTATACTTCCAATTCCCAAACTACATAACAGATAACATTCTCATTATGTTGTAATTTCCAAATGAAACAACAGATAACATTCTCTTTATGGTTGTAATTTCCAAATGAAACAACAGATAACATTCTCTTTATGGTTGTAATTTCCAAATGAAACAACAGATAACATTCTCTTTATGGTTGTAATTTCCAAATGAAACAACAGATAACATTCTCTTTATGGTTGTAATTTCCAAATGAAACAACAGGTAACATTCTCTTTATGGTTGTAATTTCCAAATGAAACAACAGATAAACAGATACATTTAAGGGATTGTTCCTTGGATGAAACTATGAACTTGCATTAAATTTAATCAAAATCTGTTGCAACATTTTTGAGTTGTATTGTTAACTAACTAACTAATAAACTTAGGGTAAAACATAGTCAGTGGCAGAGGTAGCAAGCATCAAGAATTAGTTGGACCTGTCTTCATCAGACTTTGACTTCCTTGGTTATTGTGCTCAACCATCTTGTAATCCAATGCCGTCCCTGCCTACAGATGGGTGGGGGAAACGTCATATCCACACTGCTGCTGCTGGTGGTGGATGGACTGTTCAGCATGATGCACAACGTCTTTGCCTTCACCCTGCTCTCCATGGTCAGCTCTCTCAGCTACGCCGTGGCCAACGCCACCAAGCGCATCGTCATCATCGGCGGCTCTCTCATCATCCTGCAGAACCCCATCACTCCCATGAACTTCCTGGGCATGATGGTGGCTGTCTTTGGAGTCCTTCTCTACAACAAGGTCAGTGGAAGGGGAGTGGAGGATGGAGAAGGGGGGGGGGGGGGGGGGGGGGGGGGGGGGGGGGAAGGAGATGCTAGATAGGGGATGGAGATGGAGGTGGGAGTTTAGACAGACAGACAGACAAAACAAGACCAGACCAGACCAGACCAGACCAGACCACACTCACTCACTCACAGACAGACAGACAGGCAGACAGACAGACAGACAGACAGGCAGACAGACAGGCAGACAGACAGACAGACAGACAGACAGAGACAGACAGACAGACAGACCAGGCCAGGCCAGGCCAGGCCAGACCAGACCAGACTCACAGACAGACAAACTCATAAACAGACAAACAGACTGGATGGACCAGACAGACGGACAGGTAGGCAGGCAGGCAGACTGACAGACAGACAGACAGACAGACAGACAGACAGACAGACAGGCAGGCAGACAGACAGACAGGCAGGCAGACAGGCAGGCCGACAGACAGACAGACAGACAGACAGACAGAAGAGCCTGCATGGATGAAAAGATAAGGGTGGGTGACATAGTTCCACATGCCTCAAACATTTTTATTGACAAAGGCAAGTAAAAAATACTGCTAGAGAGACTGATGAAAACAGGAGATTACTGACTAGTTACAGCTCTGTAACTGCTTGAAACTGTAGACCACTAAACATGCTATGGGAAAAATATCACATTGCATAATTTGTTCCACTAGAACCTTTACACCAGTATTTTTGTGTGGGATAAATTCATAATGCAAAGCTGTGCCTAAATACCACTTGATTTCCAGAGTGAGCAATGTTGACAGGTTTCTGGTGGCTTGAGTTACTTGACTAAGCAGGGCCATAGCATGCAAGATGTATAGTTTGTGCAGTAGATAGAGTCTGGTAGCTTTGCTGATGCAGCTTACTCCATAGAATCTCCTCCTTCTGAGTGCTTGCAATCTTTATTAATCTTTTTTTCTGTACGAGTTGGTTCTTTTTGCTTTTCATTTTCAAGGAAAAGATCAATTTCATGCCAGTAAAAACACGCTTTCCCCAATTGTTTCAGTACCTGAAGATCTTTCAGCATGAATAATGAACTCATTTCAAAATAAGGAATATGAAACTGAAATAATCACCTTTTCCTCTCCTGTCTTGTCTACAGGCCAAGTATGACCAGCATGAGCTGGCCAAGCGTGCTGTGGTGCTGCCCTACATACACAGCGACCCCGCCCTGCACAAGCTTGGCACGCCCCACCTTCCCCACGTCAAGAGTGACACCAACCTCAACGGTCTTGCCGCCAACGGCCACATCCTGCTTCGGGAGTGGCACAACACGGACCATGTGACCATCATCCCTGTGGCTACCCACCACAGTCAAGAGGACTCCACAGCCCCGGCCCATCGGCAGGTGCAAGACTCCAGTCTAATGCTCCACTCACGCTCTATTCACCATGTGTAGAGTGCATGCACCACATGTAGCATGCATTCACCACATGTATCGTGCATACACCACATGTATCGTGCATACACCACATGTATCGTGCATACACTACATGTAGAGTCCATACACCACATGTAGAATGCATACACTACATGTAGAGCACATACACTATGTGTAGAGTTCATACACCATATGTAGAATGCATTCACTACAAGTAGAATGCATACACTATGTGTAGAATGCACACACTACATGTAGAATGCATACACCCAATGTAGAGTCCATACACCACATGTAGAATGCATACACTATGTGTAGAGTCCATACACCATATGTAGAATGCATACACCATATGTAGAATGCATTCACTACAAGTAGAATGCATACACTATGTGTAGAGTCCATACACCATATGTAGAATGCATACACCATATGTAGAATGCATACACTACATGTAGAATGCATTCACTATGTGTAGAGTCCATACACCACATGTAGAATGCATACACTATGTGTAGAGTTCATACACCACATGTAGAATGCATACACTATGTGTAGAGTTCATACACCACATGTAGAATGCACACACCATATGTAGAATGCATTCACTACAAGTAGAATGCATACACTATGTGTAGAATGCATACACTACATGTAGAGTGCATTCACTACAAGTAGAATGCATACACTATGTGTAGAGTCCATACACCATATGTAGAGAGTGTATTTACTATGTGTAGAGTGCACTCACCAAATGTAGAGTGCATGCATCACATGTAGAGTGCATCCATTTGTCAAGTCCATTCACCTGTGCATCTAGAGTGCCATCTGCCCGAGTGTTGCATTGTACCCTTTTGTTTGTGAAGTGCCCATTTTTGTCAGCCAAGACTCTTGGTTTGGAGTCTCCATGTGATGTTGAGTGCGTCTTCAATGCTGTAGTTTTGGACTCCAGATTCACCAGGTCTACAGATCTGTCTGGATGACAGAAGCCTTGCAATTTCAGTCATGCAAGAGCCATTCTGCCTGAGTGCAGAATGGGAAGAAGTACAAAGTATTTCATGTGCCGGGACTCTGTCTACCTGACATCAGCATTGTTAGAAATGGCCAGAAGTTTGTCTAACTCCTCAGTTGAATGCCCTATCCCTCTATGCAGCTTGGGAACTCTTGTTTTGAGACTCGTTCTAATATTTAAATCGTCTTTTTCTCTCATCCAGTCTTCCCTTTAGATGTAAATGTTGCTGGTTGCTCTATAGCCATGATAGAGTGGGTGTGACACACAGAATCTATCAATACAGGGGCAACAAGTCTAGTCAATTGATAGAAATATATTGCACAAATCAGCACTGGAAACAAGAAAGCAATGATTGAAGTCACGTTCCCTTCACAGCGGAGAGTACAGGCTTGGTGTTCTTTCCACAGAAGGAACTGGTCAGGCTATGAAGATATGGCACTCCACTGTCATTCAGAGCCTGCATGCACTTACAGATGCACACACACACACACACACACACACACACACACACACACATGCATGCGCACACACACACACACACACATGCATGCACACACACACACACATGCATGCACACACACACACACACACACACACACACACACACACACACACACACACACTGAGAAAAGACCCACACTCACTCCAATTTGAATGGCTTTCTTTTTGCTTCTTGGGAGTGAACATTTCTATGTGGTGGGCACACACAGAAGCAATGGAGAAAAGGCCTGCTTTGCGATCCAAGAAGGGAGTCCTTCATATGCACTTGTGACCCATTCAAACCTCTTCCGCATGTTTTCCTTCTGTCTGTCTATGTGACAGTATTGACTTTGCACTTTTGTGATTAAATTTGCCAAATGCAACCTCCACATGCCCCCTATGTGTTCAGACTCCATAGCAAGCAATGCTTCTCCTCCATTGTTGACCTGGTTTGTCTTTCACTCTACACAGACCAAACTTGTCTCCTTTTCGATGTGGCATCCAGGAATTTTCTGCAATAGCAAGGATGTAATACAGCATGGCAGGCCCGCCAATAAGCATGGTGCTTATCCGTATTCTGCTCGGTCCCCTTTCCGTGCACATTTCCTCCACAGAGACATAGAGGCCATGCTGTCTTTTTGCTGTGCACAGCCGTAAAACTTGGAGGAGGGTTTGGCATCCAGGAATTGAAATGGTGCTAGTGCCACAGAAGGCTTTGTGTAGCAGAGTTTGGCATCAGTGCTCTCTGCAGCCATGAAGTCTCAAGTAGTTTTGGTGCCTTCACTTTGTTTTCACATTTGGCAATAATTTATTTCTTTTTAAAAAATACTGATTGATATACTCTGAGAGAGTTGTCAGACTAGCAGAACCACAAAATGAAATACAACCATGTAAAGTTTTATATCAGACTTAGACATTAATTTATTTTTGTGATGTGTGATCTCATTGCTTTTGATCATATTGTGGCAGATGTAATTTTTTATTCTCAGTAAGATGCCTTGAATCATTACAGGTTTTGTTCAGCAAGTTTAGTCTAGTCGTGCTTATATTATTTTGGTGAGTTGGATCTAGTTCCTTGTGAATTGTTGAGGAAATATGTGATTATATTTGTTATATGCAATTTGATTTGCCCAAATTTTGAAAGTTGTTGTGTCTTTTGCAGTGTGTGAGTCTAGGTTTAGAATTATTCAATGTTATAATTGAAAAGGTACTTTATTTTAGCAAAACTGATATGGAAACATTAGTACCTCATAATTGTATATGGAAAAGTAGGGTATTTCTGGGTTTGTATACCCCATTTTGGCCCAGAGGTGTCAGTATGTTTCTTTCTTCTTGCATGAGCAATTTTTCATGCATACGTTCAAACATGTATTTCTTGAGGTGGTGAAACTGTGTTGTCAGTTAGCCCTGATTAGCTTTGGAAGTGTTTTTGCATATATAAGAGGGTGCATGGGAGATCTGTATGTGATGTTAGGCTCCAGCACACAGTGCATATACATGTATGTTAATTGTTATATACACATGAAGTTGTGGTTTTCTGTCAACTGATCAGGTTGTTGTACAATTTCCATTTGGGATGAGTTGACATGTTTTCTGAGTGAAATAAAGTTGCAGGAGAAGAGTATAGAAATACCCTGAACTATACAGGTGGTGAGGTGAGGTGTTTTCTGAGAGAAGTGAAGAGTTGCTGGAGCAGAGTGTAGAAAAATCTGAACACTGTACAGGTGGTGAGTTGTCTGTTGGAGTGCAGGTTTCCATGGTGATGGTTGGCTGTTGGAGTGCAGGTTTCCATGGTGATGGTCTTGCAGGATCGTGCAGCTTTTCTTTTCAGGGTCAACAGCCGCAGTTGCCTCCAGTCGATCAAAAAGTACATTTTTCCTTCTATTTGTCCAACTTTTCCATTGTATGTGTGTGTGTGTGTGTCTGTTTGCTTGTCTGTCCATGTGTCTGTGTGTGTGTCTGTCTGTGTGTCTGTCTGTCTGTCTGTCTGTCTGTCTGTCTGTCTGTCTGTGTCTCTCTCTCTCTCTCTATCTCTCTCTCTATCTCTCTCTATCTCTCTCTCTCTCTCTCTCTCTCTCTCTCTCTCTCTCTCTCTCTCTCCTTTTACACTTCACGAACAGATTATTGTTCATCGTCAAAATGTAAATAATGCACATCCTGGACTAATTATCTGCATGTCTTCACCTCTTCCCAATCCTGGGAATCTTGACAATATTGAGTGCTATTCCAGTGCTGAAATGCAAAATGATGAATTTATTTTTGTTAAAATCCAAAACCCAGAGATATTATAAAACATTTCTTAGGTCACCAGGAGTTTGTCTCGAGATTTGTTTCTTGTGGAATATAAACCAGCATACTGGAATATGTGAACAGAAGACATTGTGTTATTGTGTGTGTGTGTGTGTGTGTGTGTGTGTGTGTGTGTGTGTGTGAACAATTGTTTGAGAGAACATAATAAGGGGAGGACAATGAAGACACATCTGAGAACGGAGGTTAAGTTCACTGGATAAGGTTCAGAATTGCTACTGTGCAGTCATGTATCTAATATGAGTTGCATAAGGCGAATGCCTCGGGGCGCTCGCCTTGAGCAACGCACGGTTGTCCTGGCACGCACACATAAACACACACAAACACACATATACACACACACACATGCACACACACACACACACACAAGCATGCTACATGGTATATCGGTATTTGATTTGGAAGAAGATGTGAGAGATCTTAATGTTGTGAATGTGACGTGAAATGCCTGCGGAAGGTTCGGGAACTTTCCCTCCTTTGTCTGTGAGAGGGGGTGGAGGCGATTTCTGCCTTGTCAGCGTGCAGAGGGTCAGGGGGTCAGAATTAGTCAGCGGAATGCTGGGGGGAGGGGACTGGAAACTCCTCATCCCACTATGCAGTAACCAACTGACCACCGATTGGTCCTCGTCGGCCAGGGAGGGCGGGCGTCCCCTCCAGTATGCCGACGTGGCAATGCAGAAGTCGCTTAGAATGTTCCCGAACTCAAGCACGGCACTATATAAACGTATGTACATGAGAGGGCAAGGTCACTGGAAGCTGAGAGCGCTTGGGAGGCTGTAGGAGTCGTATTGAGGCGCAGACTGAGCGGCACGAGTGACCGCTGTGGGTACACGAGTGACTGCTGGAAGCGCTGACCAGTCCGGGAATAAAGATCCTGTAGAAAACTCACGCCGAAGTCCTGCTTCTGCTTTCCTGGAGCAAGCTGGGACGAACCTCAAGTTATAGACCACCTACCCGCAACATTAACAACGAGGCCAGGCAACGGTTCTGCCCAAATCCAGAGGCACTTCTTGGCGCCATTTTCATATGCTTCGTTTGTTGTCAGGAGCTATTTTCGAAACTTAGTTTTTCCCTAGCATGCTTCCTGATCTACATCTGAAACTTTGTTAGCTGTCAAAGGCGACTAAACGTGGATGTTAAAAGTAAAAAAGAATGGTGTTTTCTGCTTTCCAGAGGGACGATCAGACGAAATTTTCCAACTGGCCCTCGATGTGGAATACGCAGAGAGAGAGAGAGAGAGAGAGAGAGAGAGAGAGAGAGAGAGAGGTGTTTTGCACACACCTGAATGACCACTTCTTTCCATTGGTCTTTCAGTTGCCAGATAGTTTGCAAAACATCGATGAACCAGATGATTGGCATTCTAGCAACGCTTTGAGTGGTAAGAACACCTTCTACATGTATATCGACATATCTCTCTGAGGACCAAGCACATCCTGAAGACTAACTATAGAAGTCTCCTGCCAGCGATTGATGCGTGACTAGAGCTGGCGGTACTTACCGGTAATACCGGTAAAACCGGTGCCCATTGACGTGGTGGGCACTGGTACGCTGCACCGGTACCGGTACGTACCGCAAGGGACATAACTGTCATAGGTCACAAAAAACCATGGCGGACGATTCTTTCACGGTGGTGAAGAACGAGAGTGTCAAATCAGCCATATGGAGGTTTTTTGGATTGAAAAAACGGAAATCAGACAACCAAATTGATGAGAGAGTTGCTGTGTGCACAACATGCAACACCCAAGTCAAAATGGCAGGAGGAGGCACGTCGAACATGCAAGCACACATGAGGAGACATCACTCTTCAATGTACACTTCAAAACCTCGCACGATGCACTTGAATATGACGTTGAGTTTCCAAACTCCAGTGCTTTGGTTCTTTTTAAAATGTTGAAATGTCTGATTTGAAGCAAAGATGCTTGACTTTGATTTTCTTTTGAATATGCTTTTGTATTACGCAAGAAAACTTGAAAATTTAGTTAATTTACTGCTTCTTCTTTTTTAAATAAAGAAAAGAAAAAAACCTGTGTAGGTTTAATTTTACATCTCTCCTTCTCCCTCTCTGTCCCTCTCTCTCACACACCTGTCTTTCTCCTCCCTCTAACCCTCCTCGTTCTCTCTCTTTCTCTCTCTCTCAAATCCTCAAATCCACAAATCCTCCTTCCGTTTTCTGATGCACTGATAACTATTGCGCAACCTCATACGTCATTGTCAACGGCTATTAAAGTGCATGTGTTATCGTAAGGATTGGTCAGCATGACATCAGCGTGGTACACCGGTACAAATGCAAATATACCGGTTAAAACCTACGGTCCTCTGTACCGGTACCCAGCACTAAGCGTGACGTGCATATCCTGCGCAACCAGGCGATTGAACCGAATAGCTTCGTCGTTTGAGGCTGTTAAGCTTGTCTTGTACTTTTTCAAATCCGTTCTATATTTGGCGACCAGAATCGTGCAGGTCTGTTGTCAAAGCGAGGAAATCAATGCCACTGAACAGGCAAGCAAAGCGCTTACGAGACTGAAGTGCTTATGCACGTCACTTGCGCTAGATCTCCCCCAGCACCTTGGCTCTGAGTTTCCACTCTGAAAAGAATTGGAGGCGAGAATTGGAGGGGGCAACTGAGAGCGGCAGATTGTTTTCGCACTAACTGCATTACACCCACACTGGGCACCTGTTTGTGTCGTGAGACCATGGCTCCGCCCAGAGGGTCACTCTGTCCCCGAGCAGTGTCTGGAGTGACTGACCGGAGGAGGCGCGTCCGAGGACTAGGGGTATGCAATCCAAAGCAATCCAAAAAGGCATATCCGGCCCTTACAACAAATATTTAGAGATGGCTGTAAATATATGCAACGTCCAATGACTCGGTTCTAGCAATAAATCCGTTACCAATACCAGACTGTTTGCTTCTTCACCACAATTTTGATACAGACTTCTCCTTATTTTCCACTCTCTGTGCCATCTTTGGTTATCCTTTCCTATTCATTCTCTCGTTTCCTTCCCTTTTCTTCCCTATTCTCCTCTGAGTCATCATCATATCGATCTCCACTATATTAAAAATCATTTCCTATTCCTCCATTAATCTGTCCCTCCCTACCCCCTTCTGCACTCTATTATCCACACTGTTTTCATTATCATCTCTCCACAATTTTCCTCCTCTTCCTCCTCCTCCTCCTCCTCCTCCTCCTCCTCCTCCTCCTCCTCCTCCTCCTCCTCCTCCAATCTTCCCTATTCTCCTCCTCTAATCTTCCCTATTCTCCTCTCCCCTATCCCTCCGCACCCTTCTCCTCTCCCATCCCTGTTTCTATTCCTCTGTTTAAAATCGTCTTTAATTCCTTTCCACCCAACGCCTTCACTCTATTTGCCGTGTTTAATTTTCCCACTCATGTCCTCCTCGCACACACCTTTCCTCATTTTGCAATGTCGGTTCATTACTGCATGGTATCTTTCTAATGCCTGGATGATTTTTCGTATGTCAAATTATGTGTCTTTGTCTCTTTGCCTACTTCCCATCTCCATGCCGCCCTAATTACGTCACGAAACCAACAACGGCCTAGCGTAAAAGCTGGAAACTACCACGATACTATTTCAGCACTTTCATAACAGAGGCGTTTTTAACGGAGCGTCCCTAGTATATGCATGGATCCACTTTTGTGTGTACGATATATAGAACGCACATTATGTTGTGGACTGCGCGTGAGGACCCTTCTAACATCACACTTGATCAAAAGAAGACCGCCTTATGCTAGTTTATCTTCAGCAACGTTCAGTTAATCGCGCATACGGAATTTAACGATTGCTACAGAAAATATTCATGCAACCAAATTCGCTGGAATGCAGTATCGAACAATGTACGTGTGCGGGCATTCGCTGGTTCATACAAAATGTTTATGACAGAAAAAGAACACTTCGCAGACAAGTAAATGCAATCAGGCCCTGACCTGTGTGCACCCATGCTGCTTGCTGTCAGACGCTCTACAGACGCTCCACAGACGCTCTACAGACGCTATTGAAGCTGACAACGGAAAGTGCGTGCCTGACGTGCGGGTCGATCAGGCGTGATTGGAAGACATAGTGATTGACCTTATGCATGTTTCAGGTTTTTGACCTGGCTTCACCCCGCCTTTACTCCCTAGTGCCTGCCGCTGTGAGCCATCTCCATTCCTCCATGTTCTCAATCTATGAGATTGCATTCAGCTGTCAGCCTGCCCCAGAGAGCGGACTTTCCTTCACATGCAACTTTGATCAGTGAGGCTCTCCACATTGTTTTCTGCGCCGGCCCACGTCAGTTCGCCTCTCTCTCTCTCTCTCTCTCTCTCTCTCTCTCTCTCTCTCACACACACACACACACACACGCGCGCGCGCGCGCGCGCGCGCACACATGCACGCGCACACACACGCACGAGCACACACGCACGCACACACACGCACACACGCTCACACACACGCTCACACACACACGCACGAACACGCAACCGCACGCGCACACACACACACACACACACACACACACACACACACACACACATACATACACAAACACAGAGACAATTTCTGTCTGATAGTAGGCCTACTTTTACAGTTAGACGGGTCCCTTGCTTGTCGGGAAGTTGTATGCAAGTGATGGAAGTTCCTCGGGGTTCCATTCTGAGGGTCACACGTTCCAATGTGAAAATCAACAATATTGTCAATCAGATTTTGTCCGGGCATTGTGTCCTTTTTATATGTTGTCGATTTCTTAATATTTTAATCATGCTAAAACCATGGCTTTTATTGAAACAGCCTCAGTTGCCCATGACTAATTTACAGGAATGGTAGAATTCAAATGGTTTAAATTTTTGAGAGTCAAAACCGTCTGCGTACATTTTTGCCAGCTTTACTGCCTGCACCCAGATCCTGAGTTGCGGCTGGGTGGAGCTCTGCTTCCTGTCGTGGAGGAGACCAAGTTTCTTGGCTTCGTTTCTGACAGCACGCTGAGCTTTGTCCTTCATTTAAAATTATTACGCCATGGATGCTTGACATCTCTTAA
>JAWQFJ010001500.1:12500-15000 GCA_034096865.1 Theodoxus fluviatilis | reverse complement strand
CTGCACGAGAATGGCTTGTCTACCTCATTTGCAGAGACAGTTCTTGTCTCCTTGTCAGGGATGGATTTCTACTGTGCTTTGAGGGTAAAGTATTTATTGCAATCCATGACGGATTTGTGTCAAATATATCTATCTGTCTCCTCCTTCACCCAACAAAATTCGTCGCTAAGATAGTGAATAAGTATTTGGCAAGTGCATTAAAATTGTTAATGTGTCAAGCATACTCTGTACTTTTTTCTGTCTTCTAGCTAAGGTGTGATATTTAGAAAAATATATTTCACACCATTAAAGAAAAAAGAACTTGGTGGTTTTGCCATATCATGGAGTACTTGAAAAAACTTAAGGTATGCAATTGATCGAGCAAACAGCAGAGAGGGAGGGGGGTTTGAGGCGCTGACTCTAAGGATAGTGGGAGTCATGCTCGCTGACGCTGATGGAGGGGAGGGGGGCACCGAAAGGACCCCAAGGGTCACGGCCCTGGGGGAGGGGGTTGGGGGCAGGGTGGTGTTCTGGAGACTCATCCCCCTGGGGACCCGAGATCTTGGAGAAGAGCCTGTTGAGAATCTCTTTCTCCGCCTGGCTTGACTGCGCCAGCTCCTGGGGGGGAAGGGGCTTACGGCGTCGGGGGGCGGGGCCTGTGGATGAGGTGGGCGTGGTCGAGTCCCCGATGGCGTTGGAGGAGAAGGAGCCGTTAAAGCTGTTGCTCAAAGGGCGGTTCTTGCTGCGGGACCTTGGCCACGACTTGCTCAGGGTCTCGTTCTCCACTCGAAGGGTTGGAGCCAGCCTAGGGGGCTGGGCCAGGTCGCCCCTGGGTACGGGGGTCACGCCACGGGAGTCGTCATGGGGGTCTGTCTCCAGATCTGCAGCGGTGTCGGTGTCGGGGCTCATCGTGGAAGCAGGCTTGGGGACGTTGAGTTTGGCCTTGCCTGTGCTGGAATCGAAGGTGGCCGTGAGAGCGATCTTGGGCTTCTTCCCGCGGCTCTGTTTGCCCTTCTTGGACGGCTTCTTGGAGGGCAAGGTGTTTGGAGCTTTGTAAGGGGCGCCACGCTCATCTCCGGGCTCCAGAGGGGCACAGATTTCCCGGATTTCACGAGCGCATTCTCGCATGTTGGACACGAGCTCGCCCAAGCTCTGCAGAGAGAGGTCGTCTTCCTCAAGCTCCTCCCCCATGAATTTGGCACCGCCCCCTTTGCCTTTAGCTCCGCCCCTTCTGTGGGAAGCCACGCCTACATCGCTCGAGGCGTTACTTGCCCGGCTGGATGCTCTGCTGTCCAAGCTGCGAGCTCGGCTCTTGGGTCTGCCCTGCTTGTCCTCCCTGGAGGTCCTGCCCGTGGGGGAGGTAGAGGTGAGCCCTGGGGAGCGGCGGGGGTTGGCGGGAAACTTGGCGTTGCCACCGCATGTGCGCTCGATGGCTTCTGCGCGTGCACGCACTCTCTCGATGACCTTCTGCATGCGCTTGAGGCTGTTCTCGCCACAGGGGCGTGGCTTGTGCGTCACGCCGCCCGCCTCCTCCCCGGCCTCCGCAGTAATCAGCCTAGAAGTGAAAAGGAAAAAAGTTAGGACAATTCATGCTGATACAACAATACAGAAAACCATACAGTTTCAGTACAATTACTGAATATACATCGTAGCTCAGAGATTCTTTGTCTTGTAATGGCTGTTCGTGATCGTCTTGCATGCTCTGTTTCACCTTCTATTCTTTCTCCTCCCGTTTCGATCATCATCTACGAAATGAATCTGTTGCTCACTTTTTTGCCTCAGAATTTCAGGTGATCGTGACTGACGCGCTATAAACCCACGATTAAAAAATAATTTATTGTGCTTGCCATAAAACACACATGAACATCGCACATTATCGTACACGTTTTATTTCATTCGTCACTCCAGTGTTGTGACGCTTGCCCTTACCTGGCGATGACGTCAGCAAGCTGGGTGTGGCCATTGTGAGCGGCGAGGTCCGCCGCTGTCAGTCCGTCGTTGTTTGACCTTTGGAGGTCAAGGCCGTGACCTCCACTGGCCCCGGCGTTGACCAGCAGCCTGATCACTTCTGCGTAGCCCATGGCGCATGCGTACATGAGTGCTGAATTGCCGAGTTTGTCTACGGCATCCAGCTGAAGGCCATCCTGTAACACATGATATTGAACATGGTAAGGAGACCACTACATGTGCAAGGCCCTCCTGTAACTCATTATATTGAAACTGGTCAGGAGATGAGAAGGCCTTCCTGTAACACAATTTAGAATGGCGTGACGACCACAAGACCGTCCTGTAACTCCATGATATTGTGTATGGTCGAAAGATGAGAAGGCCTTCCAGTAACACATGATAATGAAATGGTCGAGCGACGAGAAGGCCCTCTTGTGACTTAAGACGTCAATAGCTTTGGCCTGTTGTGGAAGTATATATTTATATAACTTAATGACACTTTCCTTTAACTCGAAAACCGAGCTGCAGTGTTGCATGGCAGGGCCAGTTTGAGAGAAAACGACATTATTTTCTG
>JAWQFJ010001500.1:0-5000 GCA_034096865.1 Theodoxus fluviatilis | reverse complement strand
GCCATAGTGGTCGATCGATGAACAGTGGCCGTTGCCATGGCTACGTGCGCCATCTTTATAATGTGAAAAGTGGACGGACGGACAGAATTCAACGAAGAATGAAAGCCTTTTCTTCTTGGAGATGAAAAACTTCCAAAGTTCCAACTCTTCTATGTGATAACTGATGAAAGAGAATAAAATCCAACTTCTCCGCTTGAATGCATGAAGTATTCATCACTGTTCTGAAATCGTTCTCTTCAGATTAGCCGTAATGGGCCCCCACCTGTCGTGACAGATCACGGAGATGGCTCTAGAGATGCCTTGAGATCGAAGGTTCGATAATGACTGAGCAATCCAATTCGGTAACAGCAGTCCCTGTCACAACGGTTGTACCTGTAAGCACTGATGCTGCTCCGATACTGTCCGTCTTTCTGTCTCGTTTCTGGTTTCCGGAGCCTCCTCTCTCCTCCTTCACACTGCTCTGGAGCTTATTTCTTCATCTGGAGCGGCCCTGATGTGTCTTCCCACATCAAAGGTTATAGTCAATCGTCTTCAGGTCCCGCTAGCTTTAACGCGTCTTTGTTGTGGGGGTGGGGGAGGGAGAGTGGGGGTGGGGGTTGGGGGGTAGCGGCCTTTCGCTCTTCTACCACCTGGGTGTTCTCCTAAATGGGGTTTTCAGTCGAACAGACAAAACATGGCACGTGGACATACCAAAATCATGATTGTCATTAACACAAGCGGCAAGGAAATGACGCATTCTGGCTACCCAGCCGTGTGCGCAGTGCGAGGGGTTCCCTGTGCAGACACGGGGCGCGTTGCCTAGTCAGGTATCCTGCAAGAATCGCGCAGGAAACGCGAGGCGAGGGCGTTGCCTACAACGTCTCGTTCGCAAGGAGGTTACTCGCTCCGAAGGAGGGTGGCCGAGGTAGTGTCAAGACATGAATGACATGACGTTTTCACCCGTCAAATCTTGTGATTGGACAATGCCCCACAGAGATAACTTTTCCCCGCCTACTCTTGTTATCTTTACTGTGATTAGCCGGCTGTAACGGTGAGCGTTTCGTGAAATCTCGGACCCAAAGATTGTTGTATTTGTTGCGTGTGATTGATTACACAACCATTTTAAGATTAAAGTATCATTTGATCGGGTAATAATGTGAAAGAAAACGACGAAAACCATATTTCGGGTGAAATGTCATGTCATTCATATGCAAGTAGGTCACGCTCTACGTTTCAGGATAAACCACCGTCTAGCCTATGGCAGTTGCTCGCCGCGCTGCAGAGGCCCGGATAACCCAAAATGGCGGAGACCGTGCCAATGGGTTGCCGTTCATAGACGGGAGTGCCTATAATGTGCATCTCACTGCCCTAGAATGGAAAAGTGTACGTACACGGATTGCTGTTTGAGTGTTCATTTGTATATTTTGAAGAGTATGTGTATAGGTTATATCTGAACAGACACTGTCGAAATTTGTTTTTGCCGTTGCATTATAAATGAAACACCGTACACGTCCACTCTCTGAGTTGTGTCCCTTGAATTGACCCGGGGTGTATCGAGGCACAACATTTTCGACAAAATTGTCTACAATTCAACTCGGGTTGCTTTCTTATCTTTGAAAAAGTTCCCGCGCCATTCGAAGAAGAAGAAGAAGAAGAAGAAGAAGATTATTACGACGACGACAGCGGGCGCACGCGCGTGCACACACACACACACACACACACACACACACACACACACAAGCGCATACACACGTACACATACACATACATGTACACACATACACACATACATACACAGACACACACAAAAGCGCGGGTGCGCGCGCACACACACACACACACACACACACACACACGCACACAATTACACGCACGCACGCACACACAAGACGCGCAAGATCAAGACTCACCGCCTGCAGCAACATCATGATGGCGTCCTGTCTGTCCAGAATGGAGGCCAAGGTCAAGGCCGTTTGCCCGTCCTTGTCATGGGCCCCAGGGTCCGCCCCTGCATTCAGCAGCAGCCTGACCACCAGGGCTCGTCCCCCCTCGGGCAAGAGCACCGCCTCCATGAGAGCGCTCGTCCCACCCCCCTCCTCTCTGGCGTTGACGTCACAGCCCGCCTCCAGCACCAGCTTCACCTGTACACAGGGAATGTGAGGTCAGGAGTCAGCATTTGCGTGTACACACGCATACAAATATACCATTGTACATACAGACACATGCACCCATGTAGACATGCCTGTATGCCCGTAGGAGTGCCACGCACGTACACACATTAACATGAAACGTGCAGATGGACATGTAAACGGAGAGAGGTGGTGGGAAGTCAGGCAAATAGTTAGGCAGGAGGAAACACAGACACACAGAACTCACTCACACACACTCTCTCTCTCTCTCTCTCTCTCTCTCTCTCTCTCTCTCTCTCTCTCTCTCTCTCTCTCTCTCTCTCTCTCTCTCTCTCTCTCTCTCTCTCTCTCTCTCTCACACACACACACACACACACACACACACACACACAACACCATATTTATCTATCCGTCCGTCCATCCGTCCATCCATCCGTCTCTCCCTCCCTCCCTCCGCCCGCCCGTCCGTCCATCTGTCTGTCTATCTGTCTGTCTGTCTGTCTGTCTGTCTGTCTGTCTGTCTGTCTGTCTGTCTGTCTGTCTGTCGGTCTGTCTGTCTGTCTGTCTGTCTGTCTGTCTGTCTGTCTGTCTGTCTGTCTGTCTGTCTTATTTATTTATCTATCCATTTAGTTATGTATTTGTTTATTACTTGCGCCAATCAGATGCAGTGGCCCGTCAACTTGTGAGGCCCGCCAGCTTCTGCTGTCCTTCCCACACCCCTCTCCTCGGACGAGTCCACTAGTGTGGCCCGTTATCGAAGTCTTTTCGTTCATTGAAGGAACTACAATCAGTGCTACAGCAAGCACTGATGCCCAAACCTGTGGTTAGAAAGCCTGAGTGCTCCAGTATGCTCAGAGACTGCCAGAGGACACAGCTAATTTACAGCATGGATGTCGGGCAAGCCTGCTAGATCACGTGGGACAAAGCCCTCCAAAAATAGCCATCCCGTTTCGGCTCGGAGTCTTATTTGAACTCTTACTCTGGCTCTAGACTGAGCTATATTTAGAAAGGCATCCACACTGGAATGCGTGGGTGGAATTTCTGATCGCCTGACCTCCCTCGCCCTCAGCCGCCACCTGACCCCGGATCAAAGGCGAACCGCTCCGCCCACCTGTCAGATCAGGCTGCATCTCTCATCAGGGTTGACGTCTCCACTCTGTTCCATCCGTGTCTGATTGAACAATGACAGGCAAGTCACACACACACACACACACACACACACACATACGCACACACACACACACACACACGCACACACACACGCACGCGCGCGCGCGCGCGCACACACACACACACACACACACACACACACGCACACACGCGCGCACACACATAAGGCTAACTACGGGCCATAGTCTGTACTGTGATGACATCAGAGACAACCAACACTGGTCCTGAAAACCGCACGTCTGGAACGGGCAAAAGCAGCAGGTTGCTTTCTGGTAGAGAGGAGAGACACACTTTGAAATTAAAAAAAAAAAACTCGGGGTAGATTAAACTTAGGGTCAGACTCCAGGCTGCAGGGTCCATGAATGTCCGAAACTTGGTTTCTGATCCTGAGCATGGAGGAGGTATTTGATGAAACACACAACATGAGATCAAGCTTTTGTTCGTTTTGTTAAAACTGAGACAAGTAAAAATGGAGACCTACAGAAAGGGATACAAGATAAATAAAAGGCGCAATTTTTCTACTAAACAGGAGCGAATTTCCTACTTCAAAGTCTTTGTCAGGCAAAAGTTGAAGTTAGAGGATTCATAGGTCCTTTCTGTAAATACTCCTGTAAGCACTTCGGTAAATGCACCTGAAAATGCTCCTGTAAATTCACCTGTCAATACTCCAGTAAATGCTTCTGTTAATACTCCAGTAAATATTTCAGTAAATACCCCTGTAAATGCTCCTGTTAATACTCCTGTAAATATCCCAGTAAATATTCCTGTAAATACTCCTGTTATCACTCTCGTAAATACTCATGTAAATACTCCCCTAATTACTTCTGTAAATGCCCCAGTAAATATTTCTGTAAATACTACTGAAAATGCTCCTGTAAATACTCCTGTAAATACACGTACACCTGTTAATACTCCTGAAAATGCTCATGTAAATACGCCCGTAAATACTCCAGCAAATGCTCCTGTAAATATTATTGTAAGTACGGCATATACATGTGCATACATATTTTGACTCCCACCGCCTGACAAAGACTTTTTAATGGAAAATGTTCGTCTCTTATGCATCTTGTATCCCGTTCTGTACGTCTCCACTCTAACTTGCCTCCGTTTTAACAAACAACCGAGAACGCTACCTCGCACAGCGTGTTTTATCGATCACTACGATCGATATGCTGCTACCTTGTCTTACCCTGTGGAGGAAGCACACAGACTTCGAAACCGATATCCATGGCTGGCAAAGTCAAGGTTCAAATGCCTTATTTCTGTACCTCAAGAACACTGAGTAACGTAAGAAAAGCTCAGACGTCATACCTCTGACGTCAAATAATCCCTGGCCTGCCATTCTGTGCCACTGAGTCTACTAGATAGGCGCGTTTGTTAGGCAAGTGGTTCGCCTCGATGGCTAGTCGAAGGCGAGCGAGACGCACCTACGTCTAATGAGCGAGAAACGTAGGCAACGCCTAGCCCTCGAGATTCTCTCGAGATTCTACACCTAACAAATGCGCCCATATACACTCTGTCACCGTTTGGTCACGTGATTTATATATGTTGTGACGTTTTCTCGAACCTTCTGGCACCGTCGCAGGCGCAGTTGATTGTTGTGTATCGGTCAGGTCACGGCCTTGACCCGCGCGCGACCGAGTTAGGCTAATATTAGCTTGTTGTGACACAGTAGTTCTGTCGCGTCGCAGTTAGGAATGTGGGAGTGTGTTCGACATCGCA